>PVIC010001422.1:39403-91982 GCA_004025085.1 Thryonomys swinderianus | reverse complement strand
TTTTTTTTTTTTTTTTTTTTTGAGACAGGGTCTCACTTTGTAGTTCAGGCTGGCTCTGAGCTCACTATGTAGCCCAGGCAAACCTAGAACTCAGAAATCCTCTTGTCTCTGCCTCCCAAGTGCTGGGATGACAGGCGTGAGCCACCACGCCCAGCACTGTGGTATGTGGTATTGATTGCTGGTGGGCATGAGTCTCCATGCCCAGCATTGTATGTGGTTACCGGGATCAAACTCAGGGCCTTGCGCTTGCGAGGCAGGCACTGGAACCACTGAGCTAAATCTCCGGTCCCATATATACTTTTCTATTATAAACTCTACAGCTAAAATATTTACATAGGAAACACCTAAGATGGCCCATGTTAAAGTAGTACCATTTAAAGTGAAGCTACATTTACTGCAGTGATTCCAAAATAAGAAAAATGTTGCTATCTAAAATCTGTATCTTTCTCATCAATGCAATAAAGTAAAATAATTCAAAATAAACCTTCAGATTTATTGATATCCCCCTAGAGTACTTTACTTATTTATATTGTTTAAACTTCTAGTCTTTATTTTACTTTGCGAGCAGACAATATCACAATAGGAAACCCTTTCATAATGCAAACATTTCAGCTCCAGTAAAATTAGGACAACCAAACTTATTCTAGTTTTACATTATAAAATTTTAAGGGCTTAGTCACACTGTGTTCCACTTACTGAGCAATTTCTATGACTAGGGATTCAAAGAACAAGTAGTAGAACATGTCTATCCTGCTTGCCAACAACCTAAAAACCCAAAGCACAACCCCAGATTCCCTCAGTCACTTTCATACATCCATGTTAACCACCCTGGAGACATTTATATGTAAAGGGTAGTAAAAGGTACATAACAGAAGGGTAATATTTAAATTACATGTATATAGATTTGTATGATAAACTTCATATACATTTCCTATCACTGTCTTATTTGCAAATATATATATTTTGGCATTCAAGTGAGAATTAAACCCAACACAGCACAGTCACATTCCCAGACCTTTTTTTTTTTTTTTTTTTTGAGATAGGGTCTCGCTTTGTAGTTCAGGCTGGCCCTCAGCTCACTGTGTAGCCCAAGCAAGCCTGGAACTCAGCAATCCTCCTGTCTCTGCCTCCTGAGTGCTGGGATGACAGGCATGAGCCACCACGCCCAGCACTGTGGTATGTGGCATTGATTGCTGGCGGGCGTGAGTCACCATGCCCAGCATTGTATGTGGTTACCAGGATGGAACTCAGGGCCTTGCTCTTGTGGGGCAGGCGCTGGAACCACTGAGCTAAATCTCCAGCCCGACCTTTCTATTTTTTATTTTGAGAGGACAGTTCACGAAGTTGCTCAGACTATCCTTAAATCTATCCTCCTGCCAGGGCCTCTGGAGTACTCTACCTGGGATTTACAGGTTTGGATCACTAAGTCAAGCTCACTTCAATTTTTTTTTTTTTTTTTGAGACAGGGTCTTGCTTTGTAGTTCAGGCTGGCCCTGAGCTCACTATGTAGTCCAGGCAAGCCTGGAACTCAGCAATCCTCCTGTCTCTGCCTCCTGAGTGCTGGGATTACAGGCATGAGCCACCATGCCCAGCACTGTGGTGTGTGGTATTGATTGCTGGTGGGCATGAGTCACCACACCCAGCATTGTATGTGGTTACCAGGGATTGAACTCAGGACCTTGCACTTGCGAGGCAGGCACTGGAACCACTGAGCTAAATCTCCAGCCCTCACTTCAATTTTTAAAACATTACAAAATTCATCCTTCACTCACACAACTTTCGAATTTAGACACTTAATAACAGGAACCCTTAGCTAACAACCTCCAATTTATATTCAAAGTTGCCACTTGCTTCTTGGTAAAAATTCACCCATCTGCTCCCTAATCTTCCAAGAATCTAGCCAAACATATAATGGAGCTTTCAAAACTATTTCTTTTTTTTTTTTTTTTTGGAGACAGGGTCTCGCTTTGTAGTTCAGGCTGGTCCTGAGCTCACTATGTAACCCAGGCAAGCCTCGAACTCAGCAATCCTCCTGTCTTTGCCTCTTGAGTGCTGGCATTACAGGTGTGAGCCACCACACCCAGCCCAAAACTATTTCTTAAAAATCCCACTGTATGACCTCTGGTAGTTAGCCTAAGTAAGTACCACACATAGCCAGCTGGCACTGAAATTTTTAAACTACTCCAAATCTAATAAATGTAATGTTGTCATGTCTCCCAAAAATGCTTCAGAAGAATGTTGCTGATTTGGCTCATTGATATGTTAACTCTAACTCCTTCTCCCTCTGAGCTTAGCAAAACAAGAACATAAGTAACCAAAGTTTCAATACAGTATCTGTGCAGGAAACAAACATATGTCTAAATGAAAATCTTCTTTTGCAAAATTAATATTCTACCTTCTTTTCTTCAACTTAAATTTTAATTACCTCATGAGCTTCCATTTCTACAAGAGGACCTAAAACATTTTCAAAATGAAAAATAAGGAAAGCTCCAATATTCACCTACCCAACATTTGGCAATCCAACAATACCAATTTTCAGTGAGGTTCCAAATCTTCCAATAATTGGGGGTGGTTTAATCCCATCACCTCCCTTTTTGGGGGGCATCTGAAATGTCAAATGTACAAAATTTTTACTATTCCTATGGACAGAAAACATTGCATTATACATATTAACAGATAAAGATAATGAAACACCGCATTTATCAATCCAATAGGATTGTATAAATTAACGTTTCCTAAATCCTAATTCTTTTAAGTTCTGTAAACAAATCTGAGTTTGATGTGTAAGAAGTAACTTCCAAGAAAGAAAATTTTTCCAGGAAAATCTGTCTGAACATGTGTCACCACAAATCAAACATAAAATGTAGTTGTAATCTTCCATCTAGACTGCTCACAAAACACTTTCTTGGCCTGTTTTTAGGTTATGTGAATGAAAACATTTGGAAACAGGTGCAGAGGCGAGTCAAAGAAAGATTTATCTCAGAACCACAGCCAGCAAATTACCCTTCATCAAACCATTATTATATGGAAACTGTTCTTCCCTATTTTCCTACAACTTCTAGTTTTCCTGTGAATGAACAAAACAATTGAGTATCCAGGTCCTTCCCTCCACCTTTGGCACTGCAGAAGAAGTTTAGCAACCCTCATAAGTGATCTTTAAAATCTCTATTCTGGTTACTTCTAATCGTAAAGTAATCCACTCAACCATCTACCCCCGGCGCTGGCGATGGAACTGAGGGCCTCACGCACAGCAGGCAAATGCTGTTCCACCACGCTACAACCCCAGCCTGGATGCACTCAACCCTCTTATTTACAAATCATAACTTTCTCTGTCCCTTGCTAGCTCTGGCTTCAAGTTCACCGCGCAGAATTCACCCCACTGTATTACTACACTCACTTAATTCCTGAGAACTGCTAACCTCATATCTTAGAAGCTGGGAACCAAAACGGCCCCTGTCTTCTGGCTCAGCTGTACCCCACGCCAGGGCTCTGCTCCTGAAGTGATATCCCAACCTGGGTTCCCAGACCTCCACAGCCTCATTTTATTCTCAGGGTCCTGACACCTGTTCCGGGCCGAAGTCCAGGCCTCCAAAGAACAGCTGCAGGAGCAGAGCTTGCCCAGTCCTGCGGCTGCAGCTTGGCAGCCGGCTGCCCAGACAAGCGGGCCCAACCGGACACTTACCCACCGGCCAGGCCCCCGAACACCCAGGATGAGAAGACGATGTCCCGGGACTGGCCGGGACCGCACGCCGGCCGCTCTCTGGGCGCGCGGCCTACTCTGCCGGGCCTCATTCATCCTCACACCCACGCCGCCCGCAGCGCTCGCCCCATCCCAGCCGCCGGGACCGGGCCGCCAGGGCGCAGACCTCGGCGCGACGCGTCCGGGCACCAAAGCTCACGCGTAGGGAGTACCCGCGCGCTCCCAGTGGGCCTCACCGTGCTCCCGGAGGACGTTTATTCGGGGTCCCAGGCAGCAGGAGAAGAGTCCAGCCGGCAGCAGGAGGCGGGGAGGAAGGCGGGGAGAGCACAGGCCCGGCCCCTCCGCCGAGCGGCACGCACGACGGCGGCAGGGGCGGAACTGGCGGGTCGGGCGGCTCCTGCGCGAATACCGTCAGCCCCGCCCACGCGCTGCGGGCCAGCCCATTGGCCCGTGAGGCAGCGGGGGCGGGCATAGGGAGGACGGGGCGGGGCGGGGCGGGGCCTTCCAGGGCACCCCTCTAGGGAGCGTCTTCCGCCCTCTCGGTGCTTGGCCTCTGGAGACCACAGCAGCGCTTCCGCCAGTCTCCGCGTCCCGCGGACTCTAAATCCCGTGGTGTCTGCCAGTCAGCGCCGGCCGCACGTTTCACCCGCCGGACCCCAGAGCGCTCTCGCCGCGAGACCTGGGCGCCTCCGGGGGCGCTCGCACTGCCTCACCAGCCCTCCTTCCATTTCTTGTAATTTTTTTCGGTCATTCCGAACAGTGAGACGCTATTAAACTTTCTAAAACGAAAAACAAAACAAAAACCAAAAACCTAAGAGAAGCTTGTGATGTATGGATTCCTTCTTCACCTTACACTTCAGAGATCTCCGTTAGGCACTGGATCACAGACTGTTTGAAAGGCCAGTGCCAGCCCCGCTTCTCTACACACCCTTTTGCTCTGGCTGGTTAAAAGGGTTTTTTTTGGTAAAGCTCGTTTCCTTCTGGATTCCAGCATTCATTAACTGGGTAACCCTAAACAAATTAACGTTTCGTACTTTATTTTCCTCCTGGATAAAGTGAGCTACTGAGATCCATGGGTTAATGAGGGACTAGAATGAGATACTGTCTGTAGGGCTTGTTAATAACGGTGCCCAGCATATGCTGGAAAGGTTTATGAGTAGCTATTGTTAAAATTAGGGTTTACCTTATGTCATCCACACTTGACTACACATGAGCTCCCTTGGAAGAAGGATTTTTTTCACTTTGGTCCTCTCCCTTTTGGGCGTTCAAATATTTGTTGCAGTGAATGTAAACTCTGGCTGGGCATGGTGGACCATGCTTGTAATCCCAGCACTGAGGAGGCTGAGGCAGGAGAATTGCTGCAAGTCAGAGGCCAGACTGGGCTACATAGTGTGCTCAAGGCCAACCTGAACTACATAACAAGATTCTGTCTCATAACAAAACAAACAAAATAGTAAACTATGTCCAAAATTGTAATAATGGGATCCTTTTTCAAAGATAGTATTTGCTAATAAAGGATGTGAATTGATGGCTATCCAGAATATGGAAGAGCAAACAATATCAGAAAGGTTAATTAAGTTGGAAAAAGTCATAATTAGTAAATGTCAGAAGCCAGAATTGAAAATGCAATCTAACTGAAAAATCTGTTCCTTTTCAACCAGAATTATTTCGAATAGGGTCTTCATGTAAGCAGCAACTGAGCCACTATTTAAAATAAAATTGCATGAAGTAATCTACTGAGAGTGACTGAGATACTATAAAGCCTTCTTTCTATACTTTTAGAAATTATCTAGGACACAGGCAACTTGATTTGGTTTTGGTTTTGAATGTGTCGTACTATTCATAAATGTACATACACTATGCACTCAGTCTAGTACTCTTGTGACAAAAACCATCTATAAAATAAATTCTTGGGTGCGCTTTAGCTATGATGTTTTAAAAAGGGATGTTAACTGGCCCCCATTTTGTAGCCACCATCAATAAAAGTCCTTATCAATAGCCCTACAAACTAATTCCTAAATTACTTCCTGCTGTATTAGTAGTGAAGTTCTACAGTTGGGTTCATACTGCTGCTTCTGGGAATCAGAGGAATCATTACTTAAACTCAAGAACTCCAAAGAGCCCTCTCTGCCCAGCAACCAATCACTCCAATACTAATTGAAAATGTTCCCTTTGTGGGGTAGTGGAATCATCTTCAATTTATCTCTTTCTTTTGGCCGAATCTACCTACTTTTTTAATCTCAATATCTCTCACATCTACCCATTCCCTTAAATATACACTGTGAAGTCCTTATGTCAATTGCCTGTTTCTTGTTACAACTGTATCTTTCTTACATTTCTGACCACCTTGAAAGTGCCTTACCAGAGGGGGGGTCACACGATCTCAATGAGCGAGGCAGAGTTTCGGAAGAGACCAATTGCTGCTGCAAACAGTTTCCTGATAGCAGAGCTCCATTTTCAAATTACAGTTGTTGGGGGAGTAAGATGAAGCAATTAATATTCACAAGAAATATCTAATTAACCCACTTTCGGTAAAGTTTTACCAGGTGTCCAGTCAGCCATGCAAAAAGGTAGGGGGTCACATAACTGAAACATCCCTGTAAGTGCCCTCTCTACTAATAAGGCAGGCAATTTGCAAGAGAATTCCAGTGGATATCTCTTACTCTATATGATAAAGGAAGACAATGATACCAAAAGAATATTAAGACTTAAAAGTAGTGTTGAGCCTAATTCAAATGACTTTGAATATAGGAAGGCTTGTCCTTGAGCCTTTTTCCACAAAGTGAAGCCTGTTGGTACCTGTTGGGCTTGGTGACTTTTCTTAAAACAGGGTCTATGTTGCCCAGGCTAGTCTCAAAGTCAGGGGCTTTAGTGATCCTCCTACTTCAGTTTCCTGAGTAGCTAAAAGTACAGGCAGGGCCACCATGCCCAGCTAGGCTCAGGGACTTAGTGAAAACTAAAGGAAAAGAATCAGAAATGACATGGACTAGAAACTGACTGAAAGAGTTCTGTCAAAGGAGGAATTAGAGTAGACTACTGGATGAAATCGAAACAAAGTTATTGAGGAAAGATCAGTGAGACCAAAAAAGAATAGACTGAGCCTGTTTTCACTCAGGATATTTTTTTCTTGCCCAATTTCTATTGTTTGTATCTTAGGTATGCCCTAAAGGTACTTGTGAGAGAACCCCAGAAAGGAGCTTTGGGGAGGTAATAGAGCCTCTTGAGATGTGGAGCCTAGTGGAAAGTTTAAGTCTCTAATGAGAGCATGTGAAAATAATATTTTTATTTGCCTTTACAGGATTCTGAGAAAATTCCTATCATACAGTGGAAGGGTTGCTTAAGAAAACATGTTAGTGTGTTACAAAGGTCTTATCAATTGAACTGGAAACAAGGAAATCTTGCACATAAGCCCAGGTCACCAAACTCATCATCTGACATTCTGTCATATAATATCATGTTGTAAGAAAACATCTTCCCTATGGTATTGAACCTGTGTTGTCCAATTGCTTGTGTCAGCCAGCAGCTATATTGTAATACAGTAACAGACAACTCCCAAATCCAGGTGCATAGCAGAATAAGAATATCTCTCTAATACCAGTCCACTATTGACCTGCCAGCTGTCCACAAGTTGGCTCAACACATGCAGACTGCTTCAGTCTCAAAACCCCTTCTATATCAGAGTGCTTCTACTCAAGTGAGGTTTCATTGGCTACATCACACACCCACATCCAATTTCCAGGGGCTGAGAATCCTTCTTATATGCAGAAGTAAATGAGAATTAGAAATTGATAAATAGTGATAACACCAGACACAACATTCATTCACAAATAGATTGTGAGAAGGACATCCTTTCGAATCAGTTTGCCTTAGTCAATGGAGCAACACCCTAGTCTCCCTTTACCCAGAGTTGATATATTCCAAGACTCCCTAGGGAACATCTGAAACTATTGAGAGTACTAAATCCTATATACAGAATCTGCCCCCTCAAGAAAAACAAAACTTCAGGAAAAGAAAAGCAGTATGATTTTCTTCAACAGGTGGTGCTGGCCTTGTATGAGAGAACCTAGAGGGAGACATATATTGCAGAATAGCCACTGCATCGCTGGCCCTTAGAGAAGAAATTGAAAATGCATGTGCAGCAATTTCAATAATTAAGATAACCCAAGGAGCAGTTCACTGTGTTAATAAATGTCTAGAAGCTCATAGCCACCTCTTTGAGCACCTCTTGTAACTGTAGCAGTCAAAGATAACTTGTATTAACCTCATAGACTCAATAAATTTAGCACTAAAATATTTGTACAAGTTTATGTTTTCCTAAAATGTTATACATTTTGTTGGAATTTGTATATGCTATATTTTCCCCATACATACCTATCATTGATAAAGTTTAATTTGTAAATTAGACATAGGATGAGGTTAACAATAACTAATGAAAGTTATACAAATATGGTCAGTCTCTTGAAACATGTATTGAACTCATCCTTCTGGGGTTGACATGATATAACACAAAGCTTGTGTGTGAGAAGTAAGTGAATGGCACAGTCATATGACACAGACTAGGCTACTGTATAAGGATTGTTTTAACACAAGCACTGTGATACTGCTATGATTGTTATACAGTAGACTCTATAATCAAGATGACTAGGAGATTTAGCTCAGTGGTTCTATTATAGGTAAAAAAGCCAGCTAGACATATGTAGACAGATAGATAGGGCTGGCTCTTGAAAGACTTGCAAAAAGAAAAAGAGACCAGATAGCAGTGACCTACAGGCCTCATTCTAGGATGCAAAGGTCAAGATCTGGATCCAGATCCAGATTCTCCTTGGAATGCAATTATTATAAGTTCACCAGATAATGGGCCAGGACTTTGAACCACCTGGAAGTCTCTGAACAAGAAAGACCCTCTAGGGCTCGATTTCTCATTGGACCCTATTCAATCGAAGCTGCTGAAATAACTGTACATGTCATATACCCATTGGTTAACTATAGTTTGCCCATTTCTTTCAAATCTTATTGGAAGCCCCCACTGTAGTCATTGGTCAATTGTGACCTGTCTACCTTTTTGAATCTTATTGGTAGCCCCCTATTTCAGACCCGTCTCACCTCATGGCTTTGCTCCATAAAAGCCCTCTAAAAAGTGAGGTAGGTGGGTTATGCACTTTCCGGGTTCCCCCTTCTGTCTCTCTTAAGGCAAAAGCTTTTTCAATAAAATTTTCCTACTCAAACCTCCGTCGTTCCTAAAATTCATTCTTCGATTTTTAGAGAACACGAACTCACGTTTCAGGTGGGGAGTTAGGCCTTAACTCTCCTGCATCAGTTCCAGCACCTCCCTAGCAAGCACAAGGTCCCTGGTTCTATCCCCAATAACCACATACAATAATCCCAGGCATGGTGGCTCACGCCCACCAGCAATCAGTACCACATACCACAGTGCTAGGGATGGTGGCTAATGCCTATAATCCCAGCACTCGGGAGGCAGAGGCAGGAGGATTGCTGAGTTCCAGGCTTGCCTGGGCTACAGAGTGAGCTCAGGGCCAGCCTGAACTACAAAGTGAGACCCTGTCTCAAAAAAAAAAAAAAAGTTGACTAGACATGACTAGTAAATGGGTAGTGTGTACAGTACAGATATGCTGGGCAATGGGATAAATCACATCCTACGCAGAATGCAGGACAGAATGACATGCAGTTTAAAATTATGAATTATTCCTGGAAATTTCTACTTTATGTTCTCTCACTACAGTTGGCTGGCTAGTGGGAATCACAGAAAATGAAACAAGAGTAAGAGTAGGTACTGTACTGTAGTCAGGGCTTCCCCCTTTTTTTAAAATTGAATTCTTTATTGGTACAATTTATATACATCTCACAATCACGTATAACATTGGGGAATTTGTACCAGTATATGACACAAGTTAATTCTCATTTTTACCCATATCCCTACCCACCCACACCTCCCCACCCCCTTTATACGTACTCTTTTATTTTCTTTCTGTATCATATTTATTCCTTCCCCTCATTACATTCCCACACCAAATTTCCTATGGAAATTTCCCACTCTATGCCCCTTTTTAGAAGAAGTCGTAATTAAGGTTACCAAGATGCATACTCATCCCATGGGCCCGATGTACTAAGGATTCATTACCCTGGCACAACTGAGGGGTGGATAGGAGTCCTCCTGTTTATGTCTTATGAACCTTGCACCCACTGTAGATTGGAGTGGGAATGGCTCCCCCAAAAATGGATAAATCAAGGTTCTCTTTTCCTCTAGCACTTGGGCCTAGAAACATAGGCGGGGGAAAATGCATTCGGCTGCTGAAAGGAGAACATAGAATAAGGACTATGTCAGATACTTTCTTGATAGAAGGCTACTCTAAAAAGAGAAAAAATAAAACAGGCAAGAAGAAGAGTGGATAATTAACCATATATATATGGAGAAATTGAGACAGGGCAGAGTAGTCATAATGTCCAAGTTTCTAATCCCTTAGTCTAATTCCTAAAGCCTGTATATTTTCTAACCTTGGACTATGTGAGATAACCTTACATTCTCCAGAGAACTTCTATGTTCTGCTTAAATCAGTTTACAGTGGGTTTCTATTTCTTATAGCCAAACAACATTTGCAGTGGCCAGGGAAGACAAGAACTTATACAACTCCAAAAATGTTATTATCTGTTAGAGGCACATTGATCCGATGTTCTCTTAACTCATGGTTTTAAATCAGAAGACATTATTTCCTGGAGTGTCTTCTATACAACAATAATCTTCCAAACTGCTTGTGGAAGCAGAGCTCCTGGACCAGAGAAGTTTAGGAAGTGCTACATATAATCTAGGTGTAGTGGTGCATGCCTATAATCCCAGTGCTCTGGGAGGCTGAGGCAGGAGGATCACAAGTTAAAATGTTGCTAAAGCAATTAATTTGTGGACTTAACAGGAACTGTCTTAAAGATAAGTAGGGTTGGGGATGTAGCTCAGTGGGAAGGTCCAGTACATGGCAAGAGGAGTCACTATGTGCCCTATTTGTGAGATTGATAATATTTAGGTAGTTGAAGTTTTGTAATAAAAAGACTAGTTAACTCTACCTAGCATTACAAAATGTGTACATTTTAAAAAATATATACATTAAAATATCTGGGTGCATGCACTTTTCAAGAGCAGTGAAAATATCACCAAAGAAAAGGAAAGCTTTTTTGAGTGACTTTCTCAAATTATTTGAAGATTTTCCTCTAGAAATTATCTCTGATATATCTTATTTCATAGCCAATAGACAATCTCCTGGTTAAGTAGCTACTTTTTAAATATATCTCTTTATAAGTAACAGGACTAAAAGCACTACTCAATGCATTGTCTTCTTGGCCAACTGAAGTAATAAACAAGAGCCTACTTGGATAATTCTTTTAACATACAGCTAGAAATCACAAAATGACTTAAGAATCAAGGAAGGAAGTAGGAACATGCTAACAATCATCTTTACAATCAAGCTGTTTATTCTTTTTATCTTAAGAGGTTTTTAAGCTGAAAGAAAGATGATGAATATTTGTTCCCTGTTGTGTGAAAGGCACTGTGCTGGCCACTTTATGTTTGTACTGCCTGGTTTGCTGCTCAGGATAACTGTGTATTATTATAACCTTATTACAGTGAAGGACACCCAGTCTGTAAAAGGTTAGGTAATTTTATTAGTTAGTAACTGTTGGTCTGCATAAAATCAGTTCCATCTGACTTCAGTGTGATCCCACTTTCTATTTAAAAATGCTTTTCTTACCAGACATGGTGGTGCACTCCTATAGTCCCAGTAATCAGGAGGCTGAGACGGGGTAATCGCAGCAAGTTCTAGGCCAATCTGGGCTATGTAGTGAGTTCAAGACCAGCCTGAAGTACACAGCAAGACGCTGCCTCAAAAAGCAATGCTTTTTTTTTAATACATAGTATAAATGATGTTTTATACATAGTAATATAGTCTGGTGAAGAGTACGAATAAAGAAAAAAAACAAGTTTACTACAATTAGAAGAGCCAATATGTAGAACACCAAAAAACTCCAAATGCGGATAAGGTTCCAGAGGAAGGGAATTCTCATTCATTAGTAGCAGGAATCAAAATGGCAAAGCCAGCTTGGAACACAGTTTGCATTTCTTACAAAACTAAAGATCTTGTGGCCAAGCCAGGTCTGGTATGCAACCTCTTAATTCCAGTACTCCAGAAGCAGGAGTATTACAAGTTTGAGCCTTGCTTGGGCAACTTAGCAATATACTATCTCAAAAAAATACAAAAAGGTACTAAGGGTATAGCTTAGTACCACAGCCTGGAGCCAGTTCCCATATCACAAAAAAAAAAAAAAAGAGTATCCTCTTGTCATATTACCCAGAAAGTGCATTACTTTGTATTATTTACCAAAGGACTTGAAAATTATGCCCACACAATGTCCTATACATGGATGTTTATAGCAGCTTTAAGGTTTTCTCCTGCTGCTTCTTCTCCTTATCCTTGTCCTTCTCTTTCTCTTGGTGCTAGTGGTGATGGTACTAGAGATTGAACTCAGTACTCTCACAATGAGCTACATTTTAGACCTTTTCTTTGTTTGTTTGAGACAAGGTCCCTCTGAGTTACTAAAGTGCCCTCACTGGGCTCGAGCTTCAGATCTTCCTGCCTCAGCCTACCAAAGTACTGGAATTACACATATGTGCCACCATTCCTGGCCATGAGAAGGCAGCATTCTGTATGATTCAAACTATATCATAGATGAGAAAAGTCAAAACTATGCAGATAGTGAAAAGATCCATGAATGCCATGGGTTAGCAGGAGACAGAGCTGAATAAGCCAAGCACAGGATTTCTAGGGCAATGAAACAACTTTGTATGATGGTACATTAGCGAATCCACATGACTATATATCTGTACAAACCTATAGGATGTACAACAGCAAGAGTGAACCCTCATGTCAGCTGTAGATTTTGCGCGATATCTTAGTGACTTCTCTTCCCACTGAGACAAAATACCCAACACCCAAAGTGAAAGGAGGAAAGATTTATTTTGGCTCACAGTTTATAGAGGTCTCAGTCCATAATCAGCTGGCTCCAAGGCAGGGTGGCATGGATGAAGGGCACTGCACGGCAGAGGGGGCGAGAGGTGGCAGCAGACAAGCAGAGAGCATGAAATAGCAGAGCAAGCAAGCACAGCAGCCCTCTTTCTGTCCCTTATGTCCCACGAAGGCTACCCCCCCCGTGGGCAACACTCACAGCCGGGGTGGAGCACCCTTAATCCCAGCAACACGCTTAACCCCAGTCGCATGCTCCTTAGATCTGAAAAAACCTACCTGTGATCACGGGAGGCTTTGGGGGACATCTGGACGCGGGACATGACAGGCGCTAACGACACGTCAGTGCCAGGTCATCATTTGTAACAAGTACACCACTTTGCCAGAGCGCTGATAATGGGAGGTACGTGGGGAGTGGGAAGCAGAGAAAGTATCAGAAATCTCTGCTTTTTTCTCGGTTGTGCTATAAAACCTAAAACCACTCCAAAAAAAGTCTTTTAAAAAGAAGTATGTGTGTGTGTATTTACTGAAGCAAAAGATTAATTCAAATATTTCATGTACAAATAATGACCTCACAGGGAATTTCTGGCTGGGATTTCTCTTTTTAATCATGACTATTTCAGTTTAGTAAATGTGACTATTAACAGTGTTAGAAGATATATTCAACATATCAGCAGGCTTTGGTTTTTCAAGGACAAACAAGAGCCTGGAAACATTGAGGCTCCAGTGTTGTGATATGACCAGGATTATTTAAATTGAGGCATTGATTAAAATATTTTGTCAATAAACAGTTCATTTAGGGATTCTTGGCGGAATTGCTGTGAAATCATTGATGGACTATTAAGTGATACGTGTAAGAAGATGAAGTCTCAGATATGTTTTGTCACTTTTCTTCTGTCTTTTAACCTCAATTTTTATTACAGCTCAAAGAAAAACTATTTTCTAGCAATACTTATAAACTAAAACAAAGAGCATTGCCTGATAGAGTGCCAAAAATGAATGTTTTAAAACAAATTAATTTAAATGTGTATCAATTTGATGACATAACCATACAAAGAAAAGAACTCTTCAGTTCTTTTAGAACACAAGCCTTTGTGTGTTCTTAGAAATATAAATCCTAAGAAAAAAGGAAGTTTTAAACTTCAATAGTTTAGTGATTAATGATTGAAATTTCTGTAGGTATAATAGAGCAAATAATTATGTTAATGAAAGCTACAGACAGAAAATAAAGAAATAAAAGTTCTATAATCATTTATTTCCTGGGAACACTAAAATACAGTGACAACCTGCTGAAAGTTAACAGCTGTACAACCAGATTATATCATTTTTAAGATAGCTGCTGCCAGGTCTGGGACAGAAAATATACTAAATAGTCCAAGGACATCTTATACCTGAAAGCAAAGAAATTATCAAAGACCATTGGGGTCATGTTAAAGTGACCCAACAATTTCTTCTAGGGCTTCCTCTAGTCAAATACAGAAAAATTTGAAATCTAAAATATTTTTTAAAAATAAAACATCCAAAATAAAAATGACTGACTGAAATATATTGAACTTATACAATCCATGTCTCGATAATGATATGAGAGTAAGTTAATTAAAAGTCATGCTTACCATTAGAAGTAGCTAGGCATATATTTATTTATCTATTTGGGCTCACACAACAAAATATTATGAAATAGATGGTTTAAACAACAGAATTTTTTCAATTGAATTCTTTTTTTTTGAGACAGGATCTCACTTTGAAGTTCAGGTTGACCCTGAGCTCAGTATGTAGCTCAGGCAAGCCTCGAACTCAGCAATCCTCCTGCCTCTGCAGTATTGTTGTATGTGGTTACCAGGGATCAAACCAGGGACCTTGCACGTTCTAGGCAGGCACTGAAACCACTGAGCTAAATCTCCAGCCCTTTAATTGAATTCTTTATTGGTACATTTTATAGACAGCTCACAATCACACTCAACATTGGGGAATTTATACCAGTATATGACAGAAGTTAATTCTCATTTTTACCCACATCCCTACCCACCTACAAACTCCCACACTTTATATACATGCTATTTCTTTTTCTTTCCAAATCATATTTATTCTTTCCCTTCATTATGTTCCCCCACCACACTCCCTTTGAATATTTCCTATTTTTCAAAATCTATCATACATGCCAGGCGTGGTGGCTCATGCCTGTAATCCCAGCACTCGGGAGGTAGAGGCAGGAGGATTGCTGAGTTCAAGGCTTGCCTGGGCTACAGAGTGAGCTGAGGGTCAGCCTGAACTCCAAAGCGAGACCCTGTCTCAAATGTAGACCCTGTCTACATTCTAGAACTAATTTATATCTACAGATTCTCATACCAGAGAAAAGATACGATATTTGCACATCTGGGATCTATTTATTTCACTTACTAGTGTGTCCTCAAGGTGCATCCATTTGCACATAAATGAATAAAACTTGTCATTCTTTATGGCAGAGTAATACTTCATTTTATTTTTAAAAAATCTTCTTTATCCAGTCTCCAGCTGATGGACATCTGCGTTGTATCCAAGATTGGGCTATCACAAACGAAGCTGCTATGAACATGGGCGAACATATGTCTTTACCATATGAATCTTTTAATTCCTTCAGGTTTATTCCTAGCACGGAATAGCAGGGTCACATGGGACTCTAATCCTAGTTTTCTGAGGAATCTTCACCCTGATCTCCACAATGGTTGTACATGTCTACAATCCCATGAACAGTGGAGAAGGGTTCCTTTCTCTCCGCAGCCTTGCCAGCATTTACTATTGGTTGATTTTGCAATAGCAGCCATTCTTTATAGAGTGAGGAAATCTCAGTGTTGTTTTCATCTGCATCTGTTGAATGACCAGTGCTGTTGAACATTTCTTCAAATGCTTCTTGGCTGCTTTGACTTCTGCCTCTGAGAAGTGTCTGTTCATTACAGATGCCCATTTTTGAATTGGGTCTTTAAATTTGGGGGGACTGATTTGTTTAAGTTCTTTATATATTCTAGATAGTAGTCCTTTGAGAAACAGCTAGTAAAGATTTTTTTCCCATGTTGTTGGTTGTCTTTTAGTGGTTCCAATGTTTTTGTTTTTGTTTTTGTTTTTTTGCTGTGCAGAAGCTTTTCAGTAGGGCGAGATCCATTTGTTGATTCTTTCTGCTAGTTCTCATGCTATAGAGGTTTTGTTCATAAAGTCTCTGCCTAAGCCAATGTCTCCAAGAGTTTCACCTAACCTGTTTGACAGCAGGTTTAGTGTTTCTGTTCTAATGTTTAAGTCTCAAATCCATTGTGATTTTAGTGTAGTACATGGTGAAAGAGATAGGTCTAGCTTTAGTTTTTGGCAGGTTAAAGCCCAATTTTTCCAGCACCATTTGTTGAAGAGGCCATCTTTCCTCCACTGAGGATGTTTGGCTCCTTTGTCAAAGATAAAGTGGCTTGGGCCAGAGATTTGGCTCAGTGGTTCCAGTGCCTGTCTCACAAGCGCAAGGTCCTGAGTTCAATCCCAGTAACCACGTACAATGCTGGGCGTGGTGACTCATGTCCACCAGCAATCAACACCACATACCACAGTGCCGGGCATCGTGTCTCACACCTGTAATCCCAGCACTCAGGAGGCAGAGGCAGGAGGATTGCTGAGTTTGAGGCTTGCCTGGGCTATATACATAGTGAGCTTAGGGCTAGTTTGAACTACAAAGTGAGACGCTGTCTAAAAAAAAAAAAAAGATGGCTTAGTGTATCTAGAGTTTAAACAACAGAATTTTATTTGTACACAATTCTGGAGGCCAAATGTATGAGATCAAGATGTCACCAGGGTTAGTTTCAACCTGAGATCTGTTTTTGCCTTGTATGTGGCTTTCTTTTGTAATGTCTTCAGGTGATATTCCCTTTATGCTTATGTCCAATTCCCTCTCTTTATAAAGTCACCAGTTATACTGAATTAGGTACAACTGTAATTACTTCATTTTAACTTATCTCCTTAAAGACCTAATCTAAAAAAGGACTCTGAGGGAGGACTTCAGCATATGAATTTAATAAGACCAGCTCAGTAAGGATAGGCAGCATCAGTTCATCATAGCCCAATCTTGGAAACAAGCCAAATGCCTATCAAATGGAGACTGGATAAAGAAGATGTGTGGGTTTTTTAAATGGAGTATTACTCTGCCATAAAGATTGACAAGATTCATTCATTTATGTGCAAATTGATACACCTGGAAGACACACTAATAAATGAAATAAATAGATTACAGATATGCAAATACCGGATCTTTTCTTTGATATGAGCACCTGTGAATGTAAATGAATTTTAGAATGTATGATAGTTTATGTAAAATAGGCAATTTCCAAAGGGAATTTGGTGTGGGAATGTAATGAGGGGAAGGAATAAATATGATTTTGAAAGAAAATAAAAGAGCATGTATATAGGGGGTGGGTGGATAGAGATGTGGGTAAAAATGAAAATTAACTTGTGTCACATACTGGTACAAATTCCCCAATGTTGTGCATGATTGTGAGCAGTATATAAAATGTACCAATAAAGAATCAATTTTTTAAAAAAGAATAGGCAGCAATTTTGAAAATTAGAAATTTGCTTAGTTTGAAATTAGAAATTTTGAAAAAGTATTT
Source organism: Thryonomys swinderianus (assembly GCA_004025085.1). Lineage (NCBI taxonomy): Eukaryota > Metazoa > Chordata > Mammalia > Rodentia > Thryonomyidae > Thryonomys > Thryonomys swinderianus. The sequence goes on along the minus strand of PVIC010001422.1, from coordinate 74,643 downwards.
ATCCTGTCTGTCCTGTACAAGCTGTATTTTAGAATCACTAAATAGCCCTAACTGAAAGAAATCTAGTTAATGACTATAAAAGGAATAATAGACTATATCTGAGTTATTACTCACAAATGGTTAATAAAACTAAAAGGAAAAAGTTGGTAGCTCAATGTACAATACAAAGATTAAGCCATCACCACCTGCATCCACCAGTTGATTTCACATTACTAAAAACGAAACAACCAGGCATTATATGCTTCTTGATGTGATGCAGTATAAATTTCACTGCACTGCAATAAGATACTTTTGTGAAAGAGGTGAAAAATGAATCTAAATTAGCTGTTAGTGTTAACTCCCAGTTTCCAGGAAACAGTGAATAGAAGATTAAGTTAAGTGATGCTATAAGGAAGCAACTATTAAATCCCAGAATGTAGAACATCATATAGTACATGTGATCTGATTTTGTTAACAGGTCAATGGCATTAAAAAAAAAAAGATAACTATTCTGGATTAAAAGAGACTTGGGAGCCAGGCGTGGTGGCTCACGCCTGTCATCCCAGCACTCAGGAGGCAGAGACAGGAGGATTGTGAATTCAAGGCTTGCCTGGGCTACATAGTGAGCACAGGACCAGCCTGAACTACAAAAAGTGAGACCCTGTCTCAAAAAAAAAAACAAAAAACAAAAAAAAGAGACTTGGGAGAGCACTGACAGCAAAATAGAATGTGTTCACTTGAATTCTTATCTTAGTGAGCCATAAAATGTTTTTTGTTTGTTTGTTTCTGTTTTTTTTTTTTTTTTTTTGAGACAGGGTCTTGCATTGTAGTTCGGGCTGGCCCTGAGCTCACTATGTAGCCCAGGCAAGCCTTGAACTCAGCAATATTCCTGTCTCTGCCTCCTGAGTGCTGGGATGACAGGTGTGAGCCACCACACCCGGCACTGTGATATGTGGTATTGATGGCTGGTGGGCGTGAGTCACCAGGCCCAGCATTGTATGTGGTTACTGGGGATCAAACTCAGGACCTTGCGCTTGCGAGGCAGGCACCGGAACCACTGAGCTAACCCTCCGGCCCCATAAAATGTGTTTTGAGATAATCAGAAAATTCTGATGATTATCAGTGCAATATTAAGAAAATATTAACTTCAGAACTCGGGCCCTTGTGCTTCCAAGGCAGACTCAGTACCACTTCAGCTAAATCCCCAGCCCAAGAAAATATTAACCTCTAAGTGTGACAAGAAGAAGAAAGTCCTTGTTTTTTAGATGTATATGGAAGTATTTAGTAATGAAGTGATATAGAAAATACCTGAGATTTACTTCTAAGAATGATTAAAGAGGGTGAGGGACTTAGCTCAGTTTTTCTGGTGTCTGCCTCATAAGCACAGGTCCCAAGTTTGATCCCTGGTACCACATACCACAATGCCAAGTGTAGTGACTCATACCCATAATCCCAGGAATCAGTACCACATACCACAATGCCAGGCATGATGGCTCACGCCTATAATCCAGCACTCGGGAGGCAGAGGCAGGAGGACTGCTGTGAGTTCAAGGCTTGCCTGAAGCTACATAGTGAGCCCGCGGCCAGCCTGAAATACAAAGCGAGACCCTGTCTCAAAAAAAAAAAAAAGATTAAAAAAAAAGAAAAAGAAGGATTAGTGACAGGTGTGGCTAAATGTCAATAGAATTATTAGAAAAGAGATCAGTAGTTCTTAAAATGAGATTCTTTAACTAGTAGTGAAGCTTTGTTTTGGGAACTTTTGAGAAATACTAACTTTCTATCTGCCCGGATTTCTTGCATTGGGAAATCAGTGCCTAGTGACCTGGGTTAAACCTTGAGGTGAATTCACCTTTAAAAATTTTAAGGATGTTGGATCTTTTTAGTAATTTGAAAAATAATATTAAAAAGTTTCAGCCAGGTGGCTTGTAATCCCAGCATTGAAGAGGCTGGGGCAGGAGAACCACCATGAGTTAGAGGCCAGGCTGGACTAGTTAGTGAGTTCTACATCGGCCTCAACTGCACTGCAAGAACCTGGAATGTAGACACCCTGACAAGGTCAGAGAAGCCTATCAGACGGAGCAGGCGTTTCCTCCCCAATAATAGGCTATGACGTACTCTTAGCTGGACCAGAGCCTCCGTGACTCACAGGAGCACGTCAAATGGCACTGCCAGCTAGTTTAGCTTCCATGCCAACAGCTACCACAACCAGATCTGTGAAGCCACAGGGCTCCTAGTGAGAGATATCTGAAGCCTCAGACCTCTGGCTCCAAACCACATTCCATACATAAAGCTAATTAATTACTGTCAATAACTTACGAGTTAACCATAACTGAACTGTAGTCAGTTCCACGCCTTCAGCAAGTGTGCCTAATCCTTCTTCCTATAAGCCTTGCCTGTGCCAGCTGATATCACAGAGCCACATGCTTCCCCTACTCTATTTTTTTTTTTGCTTTTGAGACAGGGTCTCGCTTTGTAGTTCAGGCTGGCCCTGAACTCACTATGGAGCCCAGGCAAGCTGCAGCGAACTCAGCAATCCTCCTGTCTCTACCTCCCAAGTTCTGGGATTACAGGCGTGAGCCACCACGTCCGGCACTGTGGTATGCGGTGTTGATTGTTGGTGGGCGTGAGTCTCCACGCCCAGCATTCTATGTGGTTACCGGGGATCGAACTCAGGTCCTTGCGCTTGCGAGGCAGGCGCCGGAACCACTGAGCTAACCCTCCGGCCCTCCTCTACCCTATTTTTAACCATGCCTGTATCATCAATAAACACCAACAGGCCCGGTTGCTTGGGGTCCTCACCACATACTCTGCCCCAGCACCACATGTCCCGTGTGGCCGTCCTAGTTCCCCGCTATCTGTTTAAATCTTGTTTCTGTCTTTCTTTCACCTCGGCTCATATTGCCTTACAGGAGATGAACACTCTCCACTGGGGCCTCGATAAACCTGTCAGAAACAAAACAAAACCAAACTTTCTTGAACAGGGGGTGTCACCTACTGTGAGCAACATTTGTTCCCCAGCAGTGGGGGGGGGGAATTTGTCTTAAAAGGTCAAGTACTTATGATAAATACATTATCCTGAGAGAGTATAGATTTTAACCACATTAAGAGGTTCATCATAACAATGTCCCTAAGTGAATTCTGTGGCACGTGAAAAATCTCCCAATAAAACTGTTCAAAAGAGAAGTCAGATACTGGTTTATATAGTTCTCTATGAAAGTACCATCCTAAGACTTGATTTCCTTTTTTTTCTAAAATAAGTTTCCCTCTCATTTTCTCCTGTCACAGGCACTTTATTGAACCCAGCACTTGTTCTGGGCTCAGACATAAAAATGGGTAAAATGTAATCCTTCCCTCAACAGTTTTGTAGATGAACAGGAAAAGAGACAAAGATCAACATACTGTGAGGCCTAGAGCATGGGTGAGTAAAACACAAGATGGCACCAAGACCGGCCATAACTGGAGGGCACCTTGCGGCAGTCTGTGCTGACTGCTAGACTGTGGAGAGGGAAAGTGAGATGGGCGGGGAAGTCTCAGAGGAACGTGACGAGACAACTTCCTCACAGAGTCACCAGTAAATATGTGTGTGACTAGAGCATGGGGTGCACGGGGCGGGGGGGGGGGGGTCAGGACAAGGTTCTAAAGGGACTCGCCTGGCGGACTCTCCCCGCCAGCACTTCTGTTAGCATATGTGATTAAATGTAGTAAAGTCCCTACCCAACTGGAAAAATAACCCTGAGATGGGCCAAATTATGAAAAGTGTGATAATCTAGCAACAAATAAAAGGAATGGATTTGGCTTAAAACCATTCTTCACATTTATATAAAACTATCTTTCTAAGGAGAATGCAAAGAGATTCCTTTGTATAGTATTGTTAGCTAAATATAACTACCCGATAATTTGTGAATAAATTGAAATGAACTGATTTGGGAAACTATAGAAATGTCACTATTCTTTAACTCCAGATTTCATCTTAGCTATGGGGTTTTGAAGCAGATATTTAATGCTGCTTGAGAAATTTTCAATATTAGTCTTCAAATCCACATTCTGTCCTTAAAAGTCAAAATTTCAGGAATGTTGTGCCTATCATACTTATCTGTCTTATGTATTACATTTACATCTACACAAAGATTAACTTGAAACAGCATATAATGTAATGAATAGGCTTTTCACATTGCTTGACTGCATTAAGGCAACTAAAGAATTCTATAAAAGACAGTCTTTTTCCATAGAAACTGAAAAGAAATTTTATCATCAATATAAGCAACAAACAAATCAGCTTTTTTAGCTAAAAGATGAAGTCAACTTCAGTGAAGGTCTACTGAGATTATGAAAGAGCAAGGATTTAGAGATTATATCCAAATTATAAATATGTGTATGACACATTATTATTATTATTATTATTTTTTTTTTTTTTGCTTTTTGGAGACAGGGTCTCGCTTTGTAGTTCAGGCTGGCCCTGAGCTCACTATGGTGCCCAGGCAAGCCTCGAACTCAGCAATCCTCCTGTCCCTGCCTCCCGAGTGCTGGGATGACAGGCGTGAGCCACCACGCCCAGCATTATATGTGGTAACCGGGGATCGAACTCAGGTTCTTGCGCTTGCGAGGCAGGCGCCGGAACCACTGAGCTAACCCTCCGGCCCTAATTTTGTATATATAATGAAGATTTACCTTTAGCTAACAATATAAATAATGTTTCCAGAATAACATTCTTCAAAATATGTTATATTTTCCTCCATATTAATCTTAAAATTTTTCTACTGATTATAAAATACTAATGAATGTCCTGGTGTACTGAACAGAGCACAGTCGTGGAAAGGCCTGGATTTGAACATTAGCATCACCACTCACTAGCAATATCATTTTCTGAATCCATTTACTTGTCTTGGCCTCACTTTCTTGAACCTACCACCATCCTCTTCACCAAAGCTTTGAGAGAGTTAACAGAAGTGATGCACACAGAGTGATCTGACTACCTCGCATAAAAGGAGACCATCCTACAGATATTTAATTCCCTTCCCTTAGAGTCTTCTATCACTGCCCAGGTGCAGTGACCCAGGCCTATAATCCCTGCTACCCAGAAGCCTGAAGCAGGAGGATCTGAATTTCAAGGCTAGCCTAGGCATCTTAGCAGAACTCCCATCTCAAAAATAAGCCAGATTTTAATACGATAATTTAGTGTTGCTTATATTTCTGTGGGTTACTGGGTAGTTTTTCTGCTTCATGTGCTATCAGTGGGGCTGTGAGAACTGCAGGAGACCCAGAATGGCCTCGCTTATTTGGCTGGCATCTGGTGCTAGTCAACCAAGGCTATTTATTGGTTAGGCCACCTCAGTCTTTCTAATGCCCTTAGGTGATTCACAGCATGAGGGCTAGATGGGGCAACAGAAGTAGAAGTTGCTGATTCCCACAGGGTCAATGTCTAATGACTTAGAACATCTCTTCATCTGTATTCTTTTGGTCAAAGCCAGATTCAAGGAAAGAGAAATGAGTTCTGTTTCTTCAAGAATGGAAAGCACCTACCAGTAAAAAAAAAAATATTCGATTTTGGGAGTAGGGAATAAGCTTTGGAGGGCTTTCCTCTAAACATAACTATTCAAATCTCTCCCATGAGCAAAATACACTCATTCTTAAAAACCTTAAAAATTTCATACCGGACTGGAGGATTGGCTCAGTGGTTCCGGCGCCTGCCTCGCAAGCGCAAGGTCCTGAGTTCGATCCCCAGTAACCACATATAATGCTGGGCGTGGAGACTCACGCCCACCAACAATCAACACCGCATACCACAATGCTGGACGTGGTGGCTCATGCCTGTAATCCCAGCACTTGGGAGGCAGAGACAGGAGGATTGCTGAGTTCGCGGCGGCTTGCCTGGGCTCCATAGTGAGCTCAGGGCCAGCCTGAACTACAAAGCGAGACCCTGTCTCAAAAAAAAAAAAAAATTCATACCATTATGGCATCTGCTCAGATTCCAGGCTCTTGTCTAAATAAAGTCCCTGAGCAAATAATTCCCAGTCACGGACTCTGCATTATAGCACCAGATTGCAAAGACTTGTAATTTAGAAAAACTAATTCTCTGCCCCATGTTCAGGTAAAGATACAAGAGTGAAAAAAGACAAGATAACCACAACAGACACTTCCATTCAAAAAGGGGATCAAGGCATAGAAAGAGTAGAAGTCATCAGACCACAGCACTTCTGCAGTTCATTTTCTCTCAAATCACAGCTCAGAGGAAGCCCTTTGCTCACTTGTACTTGCTGAGAGTAGTATTCCCAGACTCTATACCAGGGATGGCAAAACTTTCAGAGCTCTCAGTAATAACAAACAGCCAGCTGTGGCACGTGTGCCATACGTTCACCGCCAATGCTCTAACCTCTTCGTTTTGCCTTCTGAGTCATTCCTCTTATTTTATAAGTCATGGCCCATATTTCAGCTTAGTTTTCTCAGCTTGCCTCTTGCCTAGAGGTCATTGTGGGGGTTCAAGGGCTCTTTAGTTTTTAAAATATCCCTGTCTTATTGGTCTATATTTGTGTAATTAAAAAAAAAAAATCTAGGGCCGGAGGGTTAGCTCAGTGGTTCCGGCGCCTGCCTCGCCAGCGCAAGGTCCTGAGTTCAATCCCCGGTAAACACATATAATGCTGGGCGTGGAGACACGCCCACCAACAATCAACACCGCATACTACAATGCCGGACGTGGTGGCTCACGCCTGTCATCCCAACACTCAGGAGGCAGAGACAGGAGGATTGCTGAGTTCGCGGCGGCTTGCCTGGGCACCATAGTGAGCTCAGGGCCAGCCTGAACTACAAAGCGAGACCCTGTCTCAAAAGGGAAAAAAAAAAAAAATCTAGGCTGCCAATAGATCAAATGATCATCTACCCCATTAAATTAAAGCCATATTCATATCTCTTTAGAACAGACTCCTTATATCTTAGTTTTAGAGTCAGGTACTGTGAGACAATGCCCTTAAGGTTCTTAAAAACACTTCAGTTTTGCAGCAAGAATCAAATTCCTATTGTTTAGCCGGAAGTAGATTGGATTTGATCTTTGCCAGCAAAATTCTGGGTTGGGGTCTATGTTCTTATTTCATCAGATGCAGCTTAAAGAAATCAACTGGCACTTAAAACATTTTGCCTGAAAATCTCCTGAGCCCCAAATCCACAAGGTATGTTCTCTGTCTCGCACATTACAGCTGTTGACAGTGTTGCTAAACTTTCTAGCACTACATAAACAGGGGGCTCCTTTTCCTCAGCCCCCAATAACAATTTTACCACTGTCTTTCGGCCCTAATTAACAGTTTCCTCAAGGCCCTGCGAGTCTCTGCCACCAGCTGGTTCCAAGGCGGATACCACATGTTTCAGTTTTTTGTTATAGTGGCACGCCAGATGATTTTAATTTCTGATTTTGGTATCTATTGCTATGTAAAAAAATATCAAAATTTAGGGATTTAAAATAGTATTCACTTTATTATTCCTGTGATTTTTTTTTTGGATTATCAAATGCTTTTTAACTGAATGGTCCTTCTGGTCTTGCGTGGAGTCTCGAGCTGTCATAGTCATACTGATTGGGCTTTGTTATGGACTGAATGTTTGTGTTCCCTCAAAATTCATAGGCTGAATCCCCAGTCAGCAGTGCAATGGTATTACAAAGTGATTCCTGTGGGAAGTAACTAGGTCATGCAAGATGGAGCCCTTATTTATGAAAGGGGTTAATACCTTTATAAGAGACCCCAGAGAAACCCCTCTCTCTCTGTTTCCCTCTCCCTCTCCTTCCCTGTCTTCCTCCATCTTCCCCCACTCTCCCCCATCTCACTCCCTCTGCCATATGGAAATAAAAGTCTACAAACCAGAAGAGAGTACTCTCAGAACCCAAGAATGCTGGCATTCTGATCTCAGACTTTCACCCTTTAGAGCTGTGAAAAATGAGGCTTGGTGGTTAATAGGCTACCTAGGCCAGGGCGTTCTGTTAGAGTAGCCCAGATTGATTCAGACATGCCTGCAGGAGGCAAATGCTTCTTTACTCCCGCGTCTAGTGCTTCTGCGCCCCTTCCCTATGGCCTTTTGCTCCCTATGAGGCCTCATCATTCAGTGTCATTCAATGGGTCTCTTTCCTGCTCTCCTGCAGGGTAATTTGGGCTTCTTAATAGCTTAAGACTCAAGAAACCAGTTCTCTCGGCGTCTGAACTTGCAAGTTCCGTAAGACCAACTTTGCTATCTCCTCTTGGGCAAAGCAAATCTTAACACAAACTCAATCAAAGCAGGGATGAGGGAATGTAGCTCAGTTATTGTGTTCGCCTAGCAACCCACAGGGGGCTGGGTTAAATTCCCTAGTACTAAAACAAGGAGGGTAGGGAAATAAAATCTCCCCTTATAAATATGAGCTCAATGGTGCATGCCTGTAATCCCAGTTACTGAAGAGGCTAAAGCTGGAGGATGGCAAATTGGAAGCCAATAGCCTAGAAAATTTGCAAGGGTCTGTCTCAAAGTTTTAAGTGTTTTAAAGAGTCCAAGGAGTAGAATACTTGCTTAGCATGTACAATGCTCTGGGTTCAATCCCTACTCACACAAAAAAAAGGAAGGAGAGGGATTTTTGGGGATCAACGTGGTGGGCCAGCTATCACTACAGTTAAGTGTACAGTCATCTCATCTGGGGGAAGTTGGAGGGCCTGTGAGTTCTGGTTCGAGGCTGTGGTAACGCCATTGAGTGGGCAGACGGCTGCCAGGATCTGAGTTTGGTTCAAGTGTGTCCCCAAAGACTCATGTATAGGAAGCTCTGTCCCCAGCACATGGTTTGAGCTGGTGGAACCCTTGAAAGAGAGGCCTAGAACTGGAGGGTTAGCTCAGTGGTTCCAGCACCTGCCTCGCAAGCATAAGGTCCTGACTTCAATCCCTGGTAACCACATACAATGCTGGGCGTGGAGACTCACGCCCACCAGCCATCAATACCACATACCACAGTGCCGGGCGTGGTGGCGCATGCCTGTAATCCCAGCACTCAGGAGGCAGAGACAGGAGGATTGCTGAGTTCCAGGCTTGCCTGGACTACATAGTGAGCTCAGAGCCAGCCTGAACTACAAAGCAAGACCCTGTCTCCAAAAAAAAAAAAAAAAAAGAGAGGCCCAGAAGAGGTGAGTCAATCCTTGGGGGCGTCACTTTCAGGAGTGATCAGTATGGCTCTTAGAATCCTGGTTGGATCTTGAGAGAGTAGAATATAGAATAAAGCTGCCCCACCCATTTGTCCTCTTCTACATGTGGCTCTTTCCCTGTTTCTCCACCATGTGTCACAATAGGGAACCCTCACCAGAGGCTGCCACCTGATCTTCGACATGCTGCCACCAAATCTGTTACCTAAATAAACTTCTCTTCTTTGCTAAGTATCTAGATTCAGGTACCTCCTTATAGCAACAGAAAACTAACTAAGACAATGCCTGAATAGACCAATGACTAGTCTCAAACTCAAATCCTGTTTCAAGGAATGCTAGGAGACATAGTGCAAGATTGCTAAACTACTTCTTCTTCTTTCTCTTTTCTTTCTTCATTCTCCCCCCCCAAAAGGAAATAAATGCATCTAATTTTTCTGGATAAAGAAGAAAATCAATCTTCCTCCCTCCCTCCTTCCCTCCCTCCCTTCTTTCTCTCTCTCTCTTTCTTTCTTTCTTTCTTTCTGAGACAGGGTCTTGCTTTGTAGCTACAGGCTGGCCCTGAGCTCACTAGATAGCCCAGGCAAGCCTTGAACTCAGCAATCCTCCTGCCTCTACTTCCAGAGTGCTGGGATTACAGGCATGAACCACCATTCCCGGCATTGTGGTAGGTGGTACTGATTGCCAGTGGGTGTGAGTTACTAACACCCCTGGTACTATTCTAAGTGGTTACTGGGATCGAACTCAGGACCTTGGACTTGCTAGGCAGGCACCAGAACCACTGAGGTAAATCTCTGGCCCCCAAGAAAATCTTATTTCTAAGCCAAATTGATGTCTTCTTTGACTCAATCAGCCACCTTTCTTGATTTGTAAAATGATACTTCAGTCAACTGTCATTTGGCCCCAAAGGCAAAGAGAATGTGCCATAGCACTGTGGTTACTACACAATGATCCCCTTCTGCTATGTGATGCATGAACTCTATGCCCAGATTCAGCATCAAGGGCTTCACCTGTGTAGTGATTCTTATCAACTTATGGGCATAACTAAGAAATATCTGACACATGTAGAAGTATAAAATTCAAACCAAAAGGAAATATGAGCCAGGTACAGTGGCACACACCTGTAGTTCAATTACCTGGTAGCTGAGGCAGGCTCCAATCTGCTTCAAAGCCAATCTGGAATACACAGTAAGTTCAAAGGTAGCCTGCACTATGTAATGAGGCCTCATGGCCAATAGATTCATTTGACCCAGTGTTTTGAAATCTTAAATTAGAGAACTTAATCAATTAGGGGTGACAAATGGGTATAATGAGGCAAAATAAACTAGCCATGGGGCATTAAATTGTGTCATATAGATCTTGTTCTAATCTCTAGTAGCTATATTCACTTTATTTTTATAGAGACACAATTCACACACTATACAATTCACTCTTTCAATGTGTACAATTCAGTGTTTTTATCATATTCACAGTGACATACAATCCTCACCACTACCTAGTTCTAGAACATTTACATCATTCTGAAAGAAAACTCTAGCCAGGCATGGTAGCTCACGCCTGTCATCCCAGCACTTGGGAGGCAGAGGCAGGAGGATTGCTGTGAGTTTGAGGCTTGCCTGGGCTACATAGTGAGCTCAGGGCCAGCCTGAACTACATAGTGAGACCCTGTCTTAAAAAAAAAAAAAGAAAAAGAAAACTCTGAAACCAGGAACAATCATCCATTTCTAGTCCTCCTACCCTCCACTTACACTCACAAACCAGTAATCTACTTTCTTCTAAAGGATTTGCCTATTCTGGACATTTCATGTAGATAGAACGACATAATGTGTGACTTTTAGTATCTGGCTTTTGCCAATGTATTAAAATTCTCCAGAAAACAGAACAATAGGATAGATATAGAAAGAGATAGCAGAGACTCCCATAAGGAATGGCCTTAATGTGATTAAGTCATTCTACAGTCTGATTTCTGCAATTTGGTAGCCTGGGAAAATTATAGTACAGTTCTGAGAACCAGAAGCTGATAGTGTAAGTTCCATTCAAGGACAGGTGTTTGATGTCCCCACATAAGCACCCAGGGAAAGAAAAAGTATTTTTCCTTTTTGTACCTGTTTATTCTAATGTCAACATACTACATTGTACTTATGCATTCATCACTGATAGGCAATTGGATTATTTTCACTTTTGGGCTATGAACTAATTATTATTCAGTTTAAACTAAAGATTCCTACTAAATATCCCAAGTAAGGTGAATGTTTGTTTATGGCTTTACTTGAAGGGTTTTTTTTCTCTTTTTTCAAATTTTGCTTTAAGACTGCAGACAATATTTTGGAAAAGAAAGCTCTACAAGAAAACTGATTTCTGGAGGGAGAAATTAAGCCAGTAATGAATACTTAGATAAAATGAAGAGTGTGAAGTTAGAAATTACAGGTCCACTTTACTAATCAAACTCATAAGCCCAGGAAGATGACAGGAACATAAAAGAGAATTCAAGCTGTTTTTCAGGGGCAGGGGGAATTTATATAACAAAACTTAAATAAAAGTGTTCTTGTTTCAAGATTTATGGGAAGTATAAGCCAAATAAAATTGCCTTATTATGAAGATTTGGGCAAAGAATTCTTTTCTAGCTAGTTATTTACCGTAGCAAAAAGCAAAGTACTCACCTCCCCTGTCCTGTTTCTTGTTCAGAGGGTGTTTTTGTTTTTACATATAATTAATGGTCCCCAGATGTACTTGCTTTTCAGAGCCCTATCTTCCCACTTTCATCTCCCTTAGGAAACAGAGGTTTTCAATATTTCCCTAACCCCCTAAAAATCAAACAACAGAGCCGTGTTGACAGAACTTTTAGGAAACATTTCCTTTAGGCGTAATATAAATAAATCTCTCCTGTGTAATCTCGCAGTATCTCCTCTCATTTAATGCCTCGAAGCCCTTGGCATTACCTGGAACGGCTCTTCCTGTCTCAAGTCTCTAATCAGAAACGTCATTTCTTCACCACCATTCCCTGTTCTCCTTCATCCCCTACGCCCTCCTCACCAGGAAGCCTGCTCTTCCGCCTCACCGCTAACCCTCATGCCTCAGGTGTTTTGACTTCCGGCCCCTTCCCGGATCCTTTCCTTCTTCTCATGCCTACCCCCAAAAGATCAGCCATTCTCTCACCTTCCCTTCCCTCAGGCCAACACTTTGGCCTCCTCTGTCCTTTCAGTCACCCAAAAAACCCCAACTGGCTTCCAACTTCTTTACACACTTACAAGAGCCTGAGTCTGCTGGGTTTCCAGTGGCTCAGACTGTTCCCCCCACCCCCCCCTTTTTTGAGACAGGGCCTCGCTTTGTAGTTTGGGCTGGCCCTGAGCTCACTATGTAGCCCAGGCAAGCCTTGAACTCAGCAGTCCTCCTGCCTCTGCCTCCTGAGTGCTGGGATTACAGGTGTGAGCCACCATGCCCGGCACTGTGGTATGCGGTATTGATTGCTGGTGGGCGTGAGTCTCCACGCCCTGCATTGTATGTGGTTACTGGGGATCGAAGTCAGGACCTTGTGTTTGCGAGGCAGGCGCCAGAACCACTGAGCTAACCCTCCGGGCCCATCCCCTTTTTAATAACAGTGGCTACTCCAGATTTCTACTGTTGTCAAATCCCAGCCTTTATCTACCATTCTCTGAACAGAAGACAAGGAAAAATGCAAATAGAATCCACCAGGTAGATACTAAAGCTCTTCCGCCTACGAAATTATCTGAATATTTTGTCATCCTTACATCTTCCCTCCTTTCTTCACTGTTCTCCATCTCTGCCACCTTCGTGCTCTTTCAGTGTCTTCCAGCCTTCCTCCGTCACCTTTCTCACGCAGGGCTTCAGATTCTCCTCTCCTCCTGTCTTTATATGAATATCCTAAAAGCCTCTTTCTAGCATTTGCAGTGTCTAGAGTACCTTCGACTTCTTAGTTTCTCTGCCTTCAAATACATCTCTTCTCTCTAATCTGATCTCTGCATTAAATGACACAAACTTAGTTGTTTCCATAATTTACATTTTCTATGGCTCTTCAGTTTCCAGGATAAAATCCAAACTTCTTAGCTGAGGACACAAGAGCCTTAATCTTATGAGTCCTATTTCCAGTCCTTTTCTCTTCACAACCCAAGGAGAACATTATGCTTTAGCTGTAGAAAATAGTCACAATCATGTGATTTCACTTCATGTCTCTGCTCAAACTTCTGCTTCTCCTTAATTTGGTCCCCTAAAAATTTACAGGTTGAAGTTCTAATCCCTAGTATCTGAGCATGTATATTTGGAAACAGGCCCTTTTAAGAGATTATTTAGCTAAAATAGTGTCATGTGGTATCTTAGTCTGTTTTGTGTTGCTATAAAAAATATCTGATGTGGAGTACTTTATAAGGTAAATGAGGTTATTTAGCTCCCAATTCTGGTAGCTGGAGAGGGTGTCCAAAGAGCGTGATGTTGGTACGCTAAGGGCTGCTGGCTGTGTCATGATATGGCAGGAAGCCAGAAAGGAAACTGGCCAAGTACAGAGGGAGCCAAGGGCCTGGTGTGTGGCCGCAACTTTATAACAACTTTCTCTTGTGATAACTCATTTCCGAGAGACCCAATCCATCCTAGACACGAGCATAATCCATTCATGGCCTAATCACCTTTCACTAGTAACGGCTCTACCTCCTCAATATGACCACCCTAGGTCCCAAGCTTCTAGCCCACGAAGCTTCAAGGGATAAACCACAAATCAAATCAGCGCACAAGGATAAACCCCAATCCAGTATGACTGATGTCCTTGGAAGAAGAGGAGGTTAAGACACAGACACAGAGGGAGGATCATATGACGATTCAGGGAGAAGATACCATCCACAGACCAAGGACAGAGGGCTCAGAAGAAACCGAATATGCTGATACCTTGATCTTAGGTTCTTGGCTTCAAGACCTGTGAGGAAGTAAAATTTTGTTGTTTAGGACACTCAGTGTGTAAGGCATTGTTGTTACAGCCCTAGCATTCCTCAAGTGCTCCTCCAGAATCTCCTGCTAAGATCTATCTATCATCTATCTATCTATCTATCTATCTATCTATCTATCTATCTATCTATCTATCTATCTATCATCTTTCTTTCTATCTAATCTATCTTCTATCTGCCACCTCCTCCTTCCCTTCATAAATTTCAAATCCCATCTCCTCTCAAATATCTTTTTCCTTGCATTACCTGTACATATCTTACATTATCTCTAGCCTCCTTTGTCAGCGTTAATGCCTCAGTTGCTTCTTAATCCTAGAATAGTAAAGTAGCATATACATTACTGCTGTGATCAAAGTGTGATCACTTGGATAAGCATTTTGCCCATCCTTAGAAACTACCAGAAATGTACATTCTTTTTTTTTTTTTTTTGCTTTTTGAGACAGTCTCGCTTTGTAGTTCAGGCTGGCCCTGAGCTCACTATGGTGCCCAGGCAAGCCTTGAACTCAGCAATCCTCCGGTCTCTGCCTCCCAAGTGCTGGGATGACAGGCGTGAGCCACCATGTCTGGCATTGTGGTATGCAGCGTTCATTGTTGGTGGACGTGTCTCCATGCCCAGCATTATATGTGGTTACCAGGGATACAACTCAGGACCTTGTGCTTGCGAGGCAGGCGCCAGAACCACTGAGCTAACCCTCCGGCCCAGAAATGTACATTCTTATAAAATTTTTTCAGTATATTTTAGTAGACCAACATCGTATGTTCTGAAAGTATTGGAGCCATACAAATGTTCTTTCAAGAAGTTTCTGTTAACTTTTCCCTTTTAAATTTTTAAACTTTAATTGACAAAATTATATATGTTTAAGGTGAACAACATCATGTTCTGAGCTACATATGCATTGTGAAATGATTACTACAATCAAGTTAGTTAACAATCCAGTGCCTCACATTCTTACAGCAAGTCTTAATCTCTTCTGCTTAGAATCAAGGGATAATGGCCCAAGTCAAAAAATACTCTTAAGCAAAAATATGCTCAGCATGCCTCTCTCAGACACCAAACAGATAAGTGAACATCATTCTGGACACATTTTCACTTCAATAAATTCTTGTCAGCATCATGATCTCTTAATGGTATAATGAACAACTTTTCTATACTCTCATTCTCCTCCCCAGTACCTCATTCCCCACTCCCCCTTATTCCCTTCCTCTTGTCTGGTAATAGTTTACTTTCATGTCATCTTTTTTTTATTTCAAACGTGATATTTGTCTTTCTGAGTCTGTCTTATTTTGCTTCAGATGAAAATCTCCAGTTTCATCCATTCTTTTGTACAAATGATATAATTTCTTAGTTATGCCTGGAGAATAGCCCCTTATGCATGCATCATACACACACACACACACACACACACACACACACACACATTTATTTATTTATTTCATTTGTTAATGGGTATCTAGGCTGGTCCCATACCTTGGCTATTGTCAATTGTGCCTTAGTAGATATGGTTAGGCAGGTAACCCTATAGTGTATTGACTTTAATTCCCTTCAGTATATACAAAGAAGTAGTATAAGTGGGTCATATGGGAGCTATTTTTAGTTTTCTGAGGAAACTCCATTCTAATTTCCATAGTGGCTGTACTAATATAAATTATACCAGCACTGAGAAGTGTCCCCTTTTCAGACAATAACCTTGACAGTATTTATTGTTTTTGTATCATTAATACTACCCATTCTGACTTGGATAAGATGGAATCTCAAATTTTTGATTTGCATTTCTCTGAGGGTCATTTGTACTTCCTTTGAGAAGTATCTGTTCCATTCATTTGTCTATTTATTGGTGGGGCTATTTGATTTTTCATGGATATTTTGTTGTTGTTCTTTATGTATTCTAGGTATTAATCCTTTGTGAGAAGAGTAGCTGGCAAAAGGATTTCTCCTATTCTGTCAGTTACTTCTTCACTCTGTTGGTTGTTTCCCTTGCTGTGCAAAAACTTTTAAATGTGATGTAGTCTCATTTTTTGATTCTTGCTATTCTTTGCTCTGCTGTTGAAGTCTGTTCATGAAGAACAGACTTCATGCCAATGACATTGTTTCCCTGTATGTTTTTTTTAAATTTCAGCAGTTTCAGAGTTTTGAGTCCTTCATATAGGTCTCTCATTCATTTGAATCAATTTTTGTTCAGAGTGAGAGATAGGGATCCACTTTAAATCTTCTACAAGTGGCTATCCAGTTTGCCCAGCACCATGAGCTGAAGAAGCTCTCTCTCCTCTAACATACTCTTTTGACTCTTTGTTCAGAGTCAAATGGCTAGTCAAGGGGGTTTTCTGTGTCCTCTGTTCTGTTCCACTGGGCTAGGTGTCTATTTTTGTGCCATACAATATGGCTTTTGGTACTGTGGCTCTACAGAATAATTTGAAAGGAGGTATTGTGATGCCTCCAGTCTTGCTCTTTTTGCTTAAGATGGCTTTGACTATTCTGGGTTTTTGTGTTTACATGAGAATTTTAGGATTTTTTGCCCCCTAGTTCTATAAAGTATGTCTTTAGAATTTTGATAGGAATTGCATTAATTCTATGGATTTTTCTTGGTAATATGACTATTTTAACCAAATTAATTCTTCCAATCCATGAACATGGGAGAGCTCTCACTTGTTATTGCCTTGTTCAATTTCTTCAGTGTTCTGTGATTTCCATTGTAGAGGTCTTTTACCTCCTTGTTGATGTTAATTCATAGGTTTTTTTGAAAGCTATTTTGAATTATTTTTCTGACATCTTGCTCAACTACATTATAAGTACATAGAAAAGCTATTGATTTTTTGATAGTCACTTTTGTATCCTATGTTAATTTTAAGAACTCTCAACCATGTACAATTAATGTTATTTTCATAATTTTTAAAGTTGAGCTTTTCAAGTATTACTTGTGTCACTTATGACTCCTGAGGAAGTTTTTGAACACAATGGTTAAAAATTTAGGGGAATTTTACATGAAGAAATAGGTAGTTGTAGGGTGTTGCTTTTTAAAAAGATATATCTAGGCCAGGGATTTAGCTTAGTGGTTCCAGCATCTGCCTGGCAAGCACAAGGTCCCGAGTTCAATTACCGGTACCACATATCACAATGCCAGGCATGGTGGCTCAGCCTGTAATCCCAGCACTGGAGAGGCAGAGGCAGAGGCAGAAGAACTGCCAAGAGTTTGAGGCCAGCTTGGGCTACATAGTGAATTCAGGGCCAGTCTGAACTACAAAGTGAGACCCTGTCTCAAAAAAACAAAAAATTGGGCCAGAGACTTAGTTCAGTGGTTCTGGCCCCTGCCTAGCAAGTGCAAGGTCCCTGGTTCAATCCCTAGTAACCACATACAACAATATTGGGTGTGGTGACACACCCACCAGCAATCAGTACCACATACCACGGTACCTGGTATGGTGGCTCATGCTTGTAATCCCAGCACTCAGGAAGCAGAGGCAGGAGGAGTGCTAAGATCAAGGCTTGCCTGGGCTACATAGCGAGCTCAGGGCCAGCCTGAACTACAAAGCGAGACCCTGTCTCAAAATAAATAAATGAATAAATAAATAAAAAGAGACATCCAAAGGCTATATATGCCCAGCATGCCCAAGGCTCTAGGTTCAATTCCCCAGCACCCTGAAAAACTAAAACTGAGGACAACCCAAAATAAAAAGTTACAGCCTTTGCTGGGCTAGCTAGAGTTCTTATGAGATTGCAAAAAGACATCTTCCTTTAAAGATAGCACTTCCTGCAATAATGATGGAGACAGAATCTGGCTGTGTGCTATCTGAGGTCAGAGGAGTAAAGAGAAAGGACCAGTGACATGTGTCTGTAGACTCACTCATTAGAGCCAGGAAGAGCATCTCAGGCAGATGTGCAACAAAGGAGACTACAGAAGGATCGCCTCTGTCGTGATGAAGGTATTGGAAGAGCCAGGTGCTTGCCATGCAGTTAGAGGTGGGAGTCATCTCACTAAAGCTTTGATTCAAACACTTTTGGGGGGATTGTGTGGCTCTGTAGCTTTCTTGTGACTCACTTCTTACATTTTAAAGGAACTAAGAATTTGGTACACACTTCAGCTATGGAATTTAAGGGCCCAAATTCTATTTTGTAGATAGAAGATGATGCTTAACAAAAACCTGGCCTGTAAAAATAAACAAAGGAAAGCCCAGAGAACTGAAGAAGGAAGAGTTGCCACAGATAGCTGGAATGGAGACTAAGTAGCCTCCTCTTCACTTCTGCAAAACACTCTACAGCAGTAAAGAAAGGGCCTCATTTTCTCACCTATGGCTTCCTGACTTCCTCACTTGCTACTGATATCACTGTCTTCTTCAGTGCTCGCCCTACCCTTTGGTATGGAACTGGGCATTGGTACCAGGGCCCCACACGTACTAGGCAAGCACTCTAGTACTTGCTGTATCTCCAACCTCCCTCTTGGGTCTCTAGCAAAAGTGAAATCTAGATCCAGTCAGCACCAGTTTGCCCTGGCTGTACTTCTCTGTCTGAGTTGGCTTCATCCATCTCTGCCCCATCTAAACCCCACTATCATGCGAACCTAGAGGGGGAGGAAATCTTAGCACAGCTCCCGTATTGTCCTGGCACTTCTCACAGCACTGGAGATGAGATGTGACCGCTGTGCTTCGTCCTCTGTGGTAATCAATGTCAGATTTCTCTCTCTCTCTCACTCCTGCTCTCACTCACCAGCCAAAGAGCCCCTATCCCGGTTGTTGTGAATTCCCACTCTAATCCCTCATTGCCAGAGGATCGGAGGGAAAGGAGGATCTCTCGGGCAAAGTCAGCAAACTGTGCTTCCTGTGCTTTTACATCACCACCCTGTTGGTAATGTTGTACTGTGTCTCGGGGAAGATGCTGGGCCCAACCTCGACTGAAGGTTGAAATTTCCTACATTCTCCTCTGCTGGCCGGCTACTCACCCTAATCGCTGCACTGTGTTGTGTATTGCTGGTGGGTGGGAACAGCACACAATCTCATACCTACTGTACTTACTTTCATACTGTCACACTCAAATGAGTGAGACATGTAAAAGTGCTCTGTGAAGTCTCAACTGCTATACCAATATTAATAGCTACTTTATTATCATATTTTAAATATATTGAAAAAGGTGCCCTACAGTGCATTTGCTTCTTCATTCATGCGTTCAACAAATTGTTGACCTTGGAGATACAGAAGTAAATACATACATGTTAATAATCACAGCTATGATTATTTTTTTCATGCCTCTTTGTGCAAAAAGATGGCATAAGTACTCCCATAATTAGCCAGCATGGTTGTGCACACCTGTAATCCCAGTGCTGGGCAGGCCACGGCAGAAGGGTAGCTGTGAGTTCAAGGTCAGGCTAGGGTACCTAGGGAGTTCATGGCCAGCCTGAAATAGTGAGACTCTGCCTCAAAAATAAATATTTTGCATAATTTATTTCATATAACTGTCACAAAAAACCTTGTGAGAGTGATATTATTTCTACTTGGCACTTGCAGTCCCTGTGTAGCCCAAGATCTATTAACTTTTATTTTATTAATTAATTTTTTTGGTGGTACCAGGGATCAAACTTGGGCCCTTGTGTTTCCAATGTAGATGGGGTACCACCTGAGCTAAATCCCCAGCCTATTCATTTATTCTTAATTGACAAATAGTGATTGTATATTTTATGGGATACAGAGTGATATTTTGACCTATGTATAAACTGCAGAGTCAATCTGCTTAATGCTGGAATCATTTAACCTCAATTCCTTTGGTTCTAAGCCCAAAACCAGGACTGCAGGATGGTATGGTAATTTTATTTTTAGCTTTTAGCCCATCTAACCCTGTGAGTTATTATTATTCCTATTTGTACAGGGGAACTTAAAACTTTCATACAATCCAAAATCTCATAAATTTTATATAACTGAAATAGTACCAAACCCTTTTAAAAAATTGTGGGGCTGGGATTTAGCTCAGTGGTTCCAGCAAGCACAAGATCCTGAGTTCAATCCCAGGTACTACGTACCACGATGCCAGATGTGTATCTCACGCCTATAATCCTAGCACTCAAGGCAGAGGCAGGAGGATTGCTGTGAGTTTGAGGCTAAATTGGGTTATATAATGAGTTCAGGGCCAACCTGAACTACAAAGTGAGACCCTGTCTCAAAAAACTAAAAAAAAAAAAAAAAAAATATATATATATATATATATATATATATGATAATGTATTACATAAAATTCTGATTTTAAGTATATATCTCAGGGCTGGGGATTTAGCTCAGTGGTTCTGGTGTCTGCCTTACAAGCTCAAGATCCCGAGTTTGATCCCTGGTAACTACAAACCATAATGCCAAGTGTGGTGTCTCACGCTCACCAGCAGTCAGTACCACACACCACAGTGCTGGGTGTGGTGGCTCACGCCTATAATCCCAGCACTTGGTAGGCAGAGGCAGAAGGGTTGCTGTGAGTTCAAGGATTGGCTAGGCTACATAGTGAGCTCAGGCCCAACCTGAGCTACAAAGTGAGACCCTGTTTCAAAAAAAAAAGAGTATATATTTCAGTGGTAGTAGGTACCTTCATATTGTTATGTATTCACGACCACTACCCATCTCACTTTTTCTATCATCCCCAATTAAAACTCTATACCGTTAAGCAATAATTCCCCGTTTTCTTCTCCTCCTAGTCATTAGTTATGACTATTCTACTTTTTATCTCTATAATTATTATGATTTTAGACATTTTGTATAAGTGGACTCATAATACATCTCCTTTTGTGTCTGGTTTGTTTCATTTAGCATAACGTTTTAGGTCTACTCATGTTATAGCATGTATCAAAATTTCATTCTTTTAAAGGAAAATAATATGCCATTGATTGTATGTATCATATTTTGTTTATCCATTCATTGTATAATAGACATTTAGCCCAGATCTTTTGAATGACAAGATTCTTAACCATTAAACCAAACCCAATTGTTAATTTTAATCACTATTAGGCTGTCAGAAAAAGATTAAAACTGAAATTTGCCCTGACAATTTTACTGAATAATTCAAGGAATCATTTAACCTCCCTAGAATAATTTGACATTATATACAATAAATTTTCAAGAATAATGCAATAGCATAAACTCAAGGGATGGGTATAGCTCAGTGGTAGAATGCTTGCCTAGCATTTAGTTTCTGGTTTTGATCCCCAGTACACTGATGTTTCAGAAATTAAATGTTCATGTTTTTCAAGACAACTATATTGAATATAAATGACATACAATGAATTGTGCATTTAGTGTACAACTTGGTACATTTTGGCATCCATATAAAACTTCATCATTTTATATGTATATCAAAATATTCCAACATTACTATCAGAAAGATTCTCTTGAATTGCCTATATACCTTTTTCAAAAATCCTGTTGTCCATACATGTGGGTGCTAATTCACTAATCCATTTGTATATCTCCATTCTCATATCTCTCACTGTCTTGATTTTTGAACCTTGTAAAGTCTTCAAATCAGATCGTGTAAACCGGGCGTGGTGGCTCACGCCTGTCATCCCAGCACTCGGGAGGCAGAGACAGGAGGATTGCTGAGTTTGAGGCTTGCCTGGACTACATAGTGAGCTCAGAGCCAGCCTGAACTACAAAGCGAGACCCTGTCTCAAAAAAAAAAAAAAATCAGACCGTGTAAGTTCAACTCTATTCTTTGTAAGTTGTTTTTGTTCAGATCTTTTGTGTCTCCATTTGGATTTTAGGATCACTTTTTCATTATCAACAAAACAGACTGCTAAGTGTTTTGTTGGGATTGCACTGAGCCCACAGATCACTGGGGAAAATCGACATTTTCCAACAATTCACCATCAACCCTGTTTAAAAAACAAAACAAAACAAAAAAACAACAACCTACTGTTCCTTTTATTTAGATTTTTTACAATTTTTCAACATTGTTACTGCATTTTATTGTCTTGTATCTTTCATGAGGAAAGTTTGTGCTTTTTTTTTTTTTTTTTTTTTGAGACAGGGTCTCGCTTTGTAGTTCAGGCTGGCCCTGAGCTCACTATATAGCCCAGGCAAGCCTCGAACTCAGCAATCCTCCTGCCTCTGCCTCCCGAGTGCTGGGATTACAGGCGTGAGCCACCACACCCAGCAGGAAAGTATTTTTAATACTCAACCTCCCAAGTACGTTAACCACTACGCCCAGCACTGTGGTATGTGTCACTGATTGCTGGTGGGCCTGAGTCACCATGGCTGGTATTGTTGTATGTGGTTACCAGGGATCGAACTCAGGACCTTGCACTTGCTAGGCAGGCACTGGAACCACTAAACTAAATCTACGGCTTGAAACTACGTTATTTTTAACTGTAGTCTATTTTGCGCACAGGGGAAAATGGTTATTATTTTGAACATGGAAAAGCTTTCATGTCAGGAATCTATTAAATTTTCAGATTTCCAGTTGTTTCTTATTGAAAAGAAGTAGAGTAACTGGTTTTGTAGAAATGCTTCATCCAAATAACTACACAATGTAGTCCTTTTTTTTAATAATCATTATACTGTTCCCAGAAAATTTGCTTCTCTAACTTTCTGATTAAGAAATTGATAAAAATATATACATTCTAGTTGGAATTTTGGAGCAAAGTTCTATTTTTCTGGTGAATGAAAATCAATCCAGTTTTCTGTCACAGTCCTTGAAGGTGCTTAACAAATATTTCAAAGGAATGGGGTGCAGAGGCTTTCTGGTAAGATGCTTTCAGTAATTGGAGGAGTCAAAACCTTTTCTCAAAGCTCTTATTGGCCTACATAATTTCATTGAGTTGATTTGTGCTCACTAACTTGTATTTTAAAGAACCTTTAAAATGAGAGATACTTGGGCCGGAGATATAGCTCTGATGCCTGCCTAGCAAGTGCAAGGTCCATGGTTCGATCCCCAGTAACCACATACAATATTGGACATGGTGACTCACGCCCACCAGCCATCAGTACCACATACCACAGTGCCGGGCACGGTGGCTCATGCCTGTAATCCTAGCACTCGGGAGGCAGATGTAGGAGAATTATAGAGTTTGAGGCTTGCCTAGGCTACATAGTGAGCTCAGGGCCAGCTGGAACTACAAAGCGAGACCCTGTCTAAAAAAAAAAAGAAATAAAAAGGAAAATAAAAAGCCTTGTATTTGCAAGGCAGATGCCAGAACCACTGAGCTAAATCCCCAGCCCAGAAAAGAAAAAATTTGATATTAAAAAAATGAAGCAAAGCTTATGTATAGGGGGTGGGGGTTGTAGGGAGGACAGAGGAATGAGGAAAAAAAAGAGAATTAAGATGTGTCATGGGTGGGCCAGGGGGTTAGCTCAGTGGTTCCGGCGCCTGCCTTGCAAGCGCAAGGTCCTGAGTTCGATCCCTGGTAACCACATACAATGCTGGGCGTGGAGACTCACACCCACCAGTAATCAACCAGCAATCAGCACCACATACCACAGTGCCAGGCGTGATGGCTCATGCCTGTAATCCCAGCACCCGGGAGGCAGAGACAGGAGGATTGCTGAATTCGAGGCTTGCCTGGGCTACATAGTGAGCTCAGAGCCAGCCTGAACTACAAAGCGAGACCCTGTCTCAAAAAAAACCAACCAAACAAACAAAAAAAGATGTGTCATGGGGCCAGAGATTTAGCTCAGTGGTTCTAGCGCCTGCCTTGCAAGCGCAAGGTCCTGAGTTCGATCCCAGTGACCACATAGAATGCTGGGCGTGGTGACTCACGCCCACCAGCAATCAATACCACATACCACAATGCGGGGCATGATGGCTCACACCTGTAATCCCAGCACTTGGGAGGCAGAGACAGGAGGATTGCTGAGTTCGAGGCTTGCCTGGGTTACACAGTGAGCTCAGGGCCAGCCTGAACTACCGAGCTAGACCCTGTCTCAAAAAAAAAAAAAAAAGTGTTATGTACAGGTACAAACTCTCAATGTTGAATGTGATCATAATGTATATATAAAATATACCAATAAGATCAATTTTTTTTAAAAAAGGAAAAAAAGAAAAAGAAATGGCAACTGCTTTCCCCAACATGAAGGATTCAACTGAGAGTAAGGAAGCTTTGATATTTTTATGACCTAGTCCCAAAGCTATGATATGATCTTTATCATATTCTACTTGTCATTAAGTTCAGCCAAGCATCAATGAGTGGGGAATTAAACTTCCCTGCTTTTAGTATTGGGGACTGAATCTGTTGAGCTACATCTCCTTCCCTTTTTATTTTTTGAGAAGGGGTTTTGCTAAAGTTGCTAAAATGACTTAATCTGGGCTCAAACTTGAGATCCTTCTGCCTCAGCCTTCCAGAATGGTAGGATCCAGGGTCACACCAGCACATCTGGCTATCATCTCTTGAAGGCAAGAATTTCAAAAAAATCTCTGAGTATACTTTAAAATCACCAGAGTGTTAATATTATTTCCTTGTGCTAATACAGAGAGTGAAGTTTTGTAAGAGGTCCTCCATGTTTAATTTCTCCAGAAAATCCTAAAACATCCTACCTAGGCTTTGGGAGGAGACTGGCAGACCCTGGCCTTCCAGGGACCATCTTGTGCCGGAAATGACTTCCTTTTCTAACTGTGGATTGGAAGTGATTCTTGCTCTGCTCTTCTTTGCCTTTCAGAGAGGCTTTGGCTCAGTTAGTGTTTAAAATAGCTCAGTACCCTGCAATCATAAATGTTGTAGAGCTACAGGAAGAGAGAAAAAGCTTGAAGTGGGTATTATTTTCTCCCTCTGTGGTACACATAGCAATGGAAATGCCAAGTGGAATTGCTTCAAAATATTCCTACACAGCTCCTGTGCTTGTCCAACTTAAGGTCAGCACTCTGTAAACCAATAAGGATCAAGTCATTTGCCTTTGTATAACAAATTCTTTTTTTTTTTTTTGAGACAGGGTCTCACTTTGTAGTTCAGGCTGGCCCTGAGCTCACTATGTAGCCCAGGCAAGCCTTGAACTCAGCAATCCTCCTATCTCTGCCTCCCGAGTGCTGGGATTACAAATGTGAGCCACCACGCCCGGCACTGTAGTGTGTGATATTGATGGCTGGTGGGTGTGAGTCACCACGTCCAGCATTGTATATGGTTACCGGGATCGAACTCAGGACCTTGTGCTTGTGAGGCAGGCGCCGGAACCACTGAGCTAACCCTCCAGCCCTTAAACTATTTATTTTTTGACTGATAAAACAGCAATGTACTGGAACTCTAAGAGCCTGTCTGAGTCGTATAGCTCCAAACGCATCCACACCTAGCACTAGTTTAAGCCCTGGGAGCACGGGGCTGATTGTAGGGCTGCCTGAGCCCACAGTCTGAAGAGAAATGAGTGCAATATAAGAAGTCAAATTCCGACCTTTCTTCCGATGCGTATTGTCTGTTTTATCAAAGACATTCGATATTGACACAGTGCAGACCATTCAGTCTCAATAAAATCTATTCTTCACTTTCTTCTACCTCATCTGCAGACTGTTGACATTTTCTTTTATTTCAGTGCTGATGTTTTTCTTTTACATTGGAGATTTTAGCGCTGATGTTGTAATTGCTTATCACACAGCTGGCCCTGTTGTGATGTTCTTGTGAATGTCCCTTCATTTTCCTGATGGTCCTGTGATCCAATCTACAACCCATTTAAAAACAAAACATTTCATGTGCCATTTTATGCGCTGGCTCTTTTGGAGTTCCATTTCAGCTTCATTAATATTGATGCTGTCTGTCTCCTTGCTTATTTCAGAAGATTCTCTGAAATTAATCTCCAGAATTCGCCGTGATTTGTTGCTGTTTTGTGTGTCAGCCCCACTCCTGCTTGTCTCTTGTTAATTTTGTTTTTCTTTATTTTTATGCGTCTGCTATGACTGTTCTCCCACTTGTACTACTGGTGTGTGTCAGGTCCTTTATGGAATCCCGGTTTCGTCTCTGCCTTTCACTGTGATTTTCCATCATTAGGAACCTCTTGAATAAAAATGTAGCCCTTGTTTCTGACAGAGTCCATGTTCCTTTTCTTTTCTTTCTGTGTGATTTTCCATCATTATGGTTCTTAAATTTCTTGAATAATGATATATACTATGAACAAATGGACAGACAGTTATGGATTCATCTGTGTTTTCTAAAATGTATTTGTACCTTTGAAAGCACAGAGTGCCTCAGCAGAATTTACTATGCATGTAAAAAAATTTCTTAAATAGATTTTGAGGCATGTTGGTGACAGTGCTATGGAGCATTAATAATTCACACCCTGCTCTCAGCGTCTGCTTGTTAGAATGCCTGTTCTGTGGCAGCCAGGTTAGAGGGCAGCCTGTGGTCTGGACGTCTTTTAGGAATGCAGGTGCAATGCTGTAGCTGCTCTTTTTCCACGCCATTTTCAAAGATAGCCAATATAATCTTGACCAGGGATGCTAAGTGGGAAATTGTATTTGTTATTTAAAAATGAGGTAGATGAAGCCAAACTTTGCTAATTTGAGATATTTTGTCTGGTGGGATGACATTTCACTGACCACTTCTGAATAAAATAACTTGATGTTTCTAGTTACAAAGAAACAAGAAAGCATTATGACAGGTGATACAGCAGTGTTCAAATCTAACAACTACAATTGACTAAGCTAAGTCAATAAATGCCATGAAACAACATTGTAAAGCTGAAAATATCGGTTGTCTAACCATTGTCATAAAAATAAGACATGAAAGTAATGCGAAAATAAGACATATATAAGGTACTACTCACTATTATTTAAAAACTACACCTCCTTCATGTTCAGAATACTAAATCAACAATTGAAGAACTCAGAGTCAGCTCAAGTTTTCTCTTTGAAAATGTCCTTTGTAATCTACCAGCATCTATAGAGAGCTGGTGTTTCAGAGAATTTTAGAAACCTGTGATGCTCAGATAACTACAAAGTTAGGTAAAAGACATTTAGTAGTTTCCCTCAAAGGAAAACCTGTGTGATTTGAATTTGAACCTAGAAATCAGAAAATTCTAAATCTTCAGTTTATTGTTAATGCAATCATGTATTGCTTAATGACAAGGAGAAAGGCATTTTTAGGCAATCTTGTTATTGTGTGAACATGATAAAGCACATTTACACAAATTTAGACAGAATGGCCCAGTACACACCTATGCTGTATAGTTTGTAAGTACATTCATTGTAGCCCATTGCTCCCAGGGTTGTAATGAACAAAATAACAACAGTGTAAATCAAGCACAAAAGAAATTGTACAATCCAGAGAGAGGAGGTGTAGGGACTGTGGGCAGTATAAATTGGCATACTTTTCTACAGTATGCTTTTCAAATAAGTACAACACTCTAAAATAAGTGTAAAAATATGTGATGGTAAATACAAAGACCATGAGCATACTAGCTCACTATCATTATCAAGTACTGTATTATCTAAGGTGCATAATTGAATGAACTATACTTTTATACAACTGGTAGCACAGCAGGTTTTTTTTATACTGGTATCACCATAATCATATGAGTCATGTTTTGACCTGCTATGTCACTAAATAATAGGAATCTTTTGACTCTATTGTAATCCTATATGGATACTGGCATATAGGCATTCCATGCCAAAATTTATGCAGCATATAACATACAGGTATACTGTACTATGGTATCTATTGAATTATATCAATTTCTTCATTAATTCTTTATGTAGAATTTTTAAGTACAAGCAAAAATGTTTGAGAGACAAGCAAAAAAACAAAGTTGGACCTCTATCTTACACAATATACAAAAAATTAATTCAAGATACATCAAAGACCTAAATGTATAAGGTGAAAATATTTTTAAAATCTTAGAAGAAAACTAAAGGGTAAATCTTCATGATCTTGGATTAACAATGGTTTCTTGGGTTACATAGTTTCAGTACATAAATTAGGTTTCATCAAAATTAAAAATTACATATATACATATATATACATACATATACATTTATATACATACAAATTACATATATACATATAAATTACATATACATATATTTATATATAATTACATATAATTACATATATACATATATAAGTGCAATACAAGATATATATATATATATGTGAGTGCAATACAAGAAGCAATCAAATATATATATATATTTTTTTTTTTAAGTCGGGATCAAACTCAAGATCTTGTATTTCCAAGCACTACTGAGCTATATCTCCAGCTCCTTGATATTAAAAATTATAAACAGGGCCGGGCATGGTGGCTCACACCTGTCATCCCAGTACTCGGGAGGCAGAGACAGGAGGATTGCTGAGTTTGAGGCTTGCCTGGGCTACATAGTGAGCTCAGAGCCAGCCTGAACTACAAAGCGAGACCCTGTCTCAAAAAAAAAAAAATTTAAGCTATCACGAACTGAGCTGCTATGAACAATGGTGTACATCTGTCTTTCCAATGTGATTTTAAAAATTCTTTTGGGTATATTTCTAGCAGGGGGATAGCCGGGTCAAATGGGACCCCTAGTCCTAGTTTTCTGAGAAATCTCCACAATGGTTGCACAAGTCTACAATCCCACCAACAGTGGAGAAGGGTTCCTTTCTCCCCACAGCCTCGCCAGCATTTATTGTTGGTTGATTTTGTAATAGCGGCCATTCTTTGTGGAGTGAGATGAAATCTCAGCGTTGTTTTCATTTGCATCTCTCGAATGACCAGTGATGTTGAGCATTTCTTTCTTTCTTTTCTTTTTTCTTTTTTTTGCTTTTTGAGACAGGGTCTCGCTTTGTAGTTCAGGCTGGCCCTGAGCTCACTATGGTGCCCAGGCAAGCCGCCGCGAACTCAGCAATCCTCCTGTCTCTGCCTCCCGAGTGCTGAGATGACAGGCGTGAGCCACCACGTCCGGCATTGTGGTATGCGGTGTTGATTGTTGGTGGGCGTGTCTCCACGCTCAGCATTATATGTGGTTACCGGGGATCGAACTCAGGTACTTGCGCTTGTGAGGCAGGCGCCGGAACCACTGAGCTAACCCTCCGGCCCAAGCATTTCTTCATATGCTTCTTAACTGCTTTGACTTCTGCCACTGAGAAGGGTCTGTTCATTTCAGATGCCCATTTTTGAATTGGGTCTTTGAACTTGGGGAGGCTGATCTGTTTAAGTTCTTTATATATTGTAGCTCAGTTTGTGATAGCTCAATCTTGGAAACAACCCAAATGTCCATCAACTGGAGAGTGGATAAAGAAGATGTGGTTTTTTAATAAAATGTAGTATTATTCTGCCATAAAGAATGACAAGATTGATTCATTTATGTGCAAATGGATACACCTGGAGGACACACTAATAAGTGAAATAAATAGATCACAGATAGGCAAATACTGGATCTTTTCTTTGATATGAGTACCTTAGATGCAAATGAGCTCTAGAAAGTATGACAGTTTTTGTAGAGTGGGAAGTTTACAAAGGAAATTTGGTGTGGGAATGTAATGAGAAGGAATAAATATGATTCAGAAAGAAAATAAAAGAGCATGTATATAGGGGGTAGGAAGGTGTGGGTAGGTAGGGATATGGGTGAAAATGAGAATTAACTTGTGTCATATATTGGTACAAATTCCCTGATGTTGTGTGATTGTGAGATGCATATAAATTGTACCAATAAAGAATTTAAAAATTTTTAAAATTATGATACTTTAAAGGATGTTATCAAACCAAGATGGTAGTGCACACCTATAATCCTCACACTTGGGAGGCTGAGGCAAGAGAATTGCTGTGAGATCCAAGCCACCCTAGGTCAGATGGTGATTTCTAGGCCAGCCTGAACTACAGTGATACCCTGTCTCAAAAAAAGAAAAGTAAAAACAACTCACTGAATAGAATAAAAAGGTATTTCAAATCCTATGTTCAATAGATGTTTAGACAAAATCCCTAGGCCGATAATTCCTCTTTTTTTTTTTCTAGACAGGGTCTCTCTTGCTTTGGAATTCAGGCTAGGCCTTAGCTCCCTATGTAGCCCAAAGAAGCCTCACACTCAGCAATCCTCCTGCCTCTGCTTCCCAAGTGCTGCAATTACAGGCATGAGCCACCATGTCCAGCATTGTGGTGTGCGGTGCTGATGGCTGGTGGGCGTGAGTCTCCACGCTCGGTATTGTTGTATGTGGTTACCAGCATCGAACACTTGGGCTTGCTAGGCAGGTGCTGGAACTACTGAGCTAAATCTCTGGCCCACAACAATTCAATTTTAAAACAAGTAAAAGAGTCAAATAAACATTTCTCCAAAGAAGTTACACAAATGTCCTACCAGCAGATAAACAATGCTCAATATTATTAGTTACTAAAAAATACAAATCAAAACTACTACAATGAGGTATCATTTTACTGCTGCAAGTATTGTTAGAATTTTAGTATATGTGCTGCTGAAGCGAGTACAGATATTGTTAGAATTTTAAAGCATAGACAATAACACGTGTTGGTTAAAATATGGGGAAACTGGGCCGGAGGGTTAGCTCAGTGGTTCTGGCACCTGCCCCGCAAGCGCAGGGTCCTGAGTTCGATCTCCAGTAACCACACAGAATGCTGGGTGTGATGACTCATGCCCACCAACAATCAACACCGCATACCACAGTGCTGGGCGTGGTGGCTCACGCCTGTCATCCCAGCACTTGAGAGGCAGAGGCAGGAGGACTTCTGAGTTCCAGGCTTGCCTGGCTACATAGTGAGCTCAGGGCCAGCCTGAACTACAAAGCAAGACCCTGTCTCAAAAAAAAAAAAAAAAAAAAAAAAAGGGGAAACTGAAACCCTCAAATGTTGATAGTGGAAATGTAAAACAATACAACCATTTTCAAAAACAGTCTAGCAATATCTCAGATGCATTTATCATATGACCCAGCAATCCATATACTTAAGAAAATTGAAAATATATATTCACACAAAAGCTTGTGCTATATAAATGTTAATATATTTATTGTTATAATAATATAAATGTTAATATAACAGCATTATTCAGAATAGACAAAAGCAAGACAATGCATATGTTAATCAACTGACAAATGGATAGACAAAATGTGGTATATCCATATAATGGAATATTATTTAGCCATAAAAAGGAATGTTAAGACATTTGTGAGCCTTGAAAACACCACACTAAGTGAAAAAAAACCACAGAAGCCACATGAGGATAGCATTTATGTTAAATGTTCAGAATAAGCCTTAGAAACAGAAAGTCAATACTGTAATGATTGCTAATCTACAGGGATGGAAAAATGGGACTTACTGCTAAAGGCTACAGGTTCCATGTTGGTGGGACAAAAATATTCTGGAATTATATGCCAAAACCCACCTCACTGTACACTTTGGAAGGATGTATTATGATTTTTTAAATATTTTCTTTTAAAATTGTTTATAGGGCCAGAGATTTAGCTCAGTGGTTCTGGCACCTGCCTAGCAAACACAAGGTCCCTGGTTCAATCCCCTGTAACCACATACAACAACACCAGTCATAGTGACTCAGATCCACCAGCAATCAGTACCACCTACCACAATGCTAGGGGTGGTGGCTCAAGCCTGTAATCCCAGCACTTGGGAGGCAGAGGCAGGAGAACTTCTGAGTTTGAGGCTTGCCTGGGCTACACAGTGAGTTCAGGGCCAGCCTGAACTACAAAGCAAGTCCCTGTCTCAAAAAAAGAAATATTTATGAATTTTCTTTCAGAGGAGAATAAAGAGGTAGAAAAAGAGGAGGCAGGAGTGGCTTCAGGTTGGAAGATATCTTCATCAAGCAGAATATTTTGAGGACTACAATTCTCTGTTAATAATAATAGAGGATCTGGGATTCCTCAGTGATGCCACACCTGCCTCAAAGTGCAACGTCTTGAGTTCAATCCCTGATACCAAAATAATAATAAATAATATATTTTTAACTGAAGTATTGATTAAAAGTGATTGCTTAAACCTGGAAAATTTAGCAGACTTGTATGCAGAGTGTAATCCTCATTTGTAGGTGACATTTCCAAGGTTCTTGGACAGTAACACTTGGGAACCAAAAAACACTCCAGATACCTATGTGTTGATCATTACATTTTGACACTTCATCTGCATGTTCAATAGGTATACATGGATCTCTTTCCCAACAGGATCCATCATGTGGAATGTCTCTGAACCTACTTCACTTACATATTAGGTAGAGATTGGTAGTGTTGGAGTGAAGACATAGTCATTGGCCCATCTAGTGACAGTGAACTCCAGCCATCACTTGAAGCAAGGAATCCTATGAAAGAAAATTGCTATTGCTGATCTTAGACTAAAAAAAAAATCACTAAATTCTGATCAAGTAGGAACAAGATGTCTAGCTAAAGTAATTAGAACCATAAATTAATTTTTGAGAACTTTTAGACCTAAGTTATGTTATAAATCAGACATAAGAAATCAGAAAGTAGCAAATGCTCCTAGTTCGCAGCCCTACTTTGAAGTCCCCAGCACTGCTCTCAAGTATTCAATACCACATTCCTTTCTTTCTGCTCCCAGAAGACATGGCCATCAACTTAGCAGAATCATTTCTGGTGAGCAGCTGAATTCTAGAGCTACCATTGAGGTTCATGGGTCTTGACACAAGGCAAGAGCTTCCTGGTCAACACACAGACAACAGTCCTAGAGATGATGACATCCGCTCCGTCTCACCACCGTGTCTGAAAGCTTGACAGTGGGTTCCATATTGTACTGTTAACCTTTCCAGCCTTTCTGTGCCCATTGTGACTTACAGGTCACCTTCCCACCAGCACAGATTTGTTCATTGAGGGAACAAAGTATGGAGAGATCTGAATGCTTTACAGTGATTTACATGATGCTGGTCCTTTCATCTACCATAAAATAGACTGCAGAGGCCCAGCAGCAAATTGCCATCTTATGTGGCACTTCAAAGAGGACAGGATAGTTGGGTGTAACTTCCAGAAATTCAGCCAAATTAATTTGTAGTATTCACCCATCATCAAATAGATTTCTGGAATCACATGCCTCCTGGATATAATCTTTCTGACAGCAGAAATAGAAAATGTGCAGGGAGCAATATATATTCATTATTCTTTAAAGAAAAGGCCTGCTGGGATAGGAAGGGCTGTGGAACAGCTGTTTTCTCTCCAGTTGTATACATAAAAGAATCCTGCATATGAAACACCTGTAAAGCATGGAATATCTAATATGTATACCACAGGTCAACTGCCTACAATATCAGTTAGCCCTATCATGAGTCCAAGAAAATATTTATAATACACAAAAGTTGCCATTTGTAGGCCTAGAATATGACCACCTAGAATCCAAACACACCTGGTAGCCCTGAAATTCCTGCACTTTCATTCCTCATGTCGCCCACAGGAGAGTGAATTAATTCCCTCCAACCAAGAGAACGAAGCTGGATTTGAAATGGGTTCATGGTGGTGTGTCCTGTTCTCAGAAATTTCCAGTATGCAAGAAAATAAATTTTTAAACTATTTGAGATTACACATAATGTTGGCTGAACCAAGCAAGACTATTCTTTTCCTATACAAGATTTAATCTAGGAACTAAACCATTTCTAATGATAAAGGCCAGATAGACAGATGACCCAGGCTTCCCCAGAGACAAACATGGTTCATTGATTTTTTTCTGCACTGGTAGGGAGAAAGTTAAAAATAAAATAAAATAAAAGCAAAGCCATCTGAATGTCTGGAGCGAGGTGCATGTCATTGTTTTAAAGCAAAGAGAAGATTCACATTGTTTCACAGTGATATTGCCTGTAGAGGATTGTCATCTAATAAATAAATAACTTCCAGTCTGCCTAGAGCATCACCTCTTCCTCCCAGTAGAAATAGATAGGAAATTTCCCTTTCCTTTCTGGAGTTCACAGAACTCAATTCCATATCTAGAAACCTAAAAGCTTTTTTTTTTTTTTTTTTTTTTTTTGCGATAGGGTCTCGCTTTGTAGTTCAAGCTGGCCCTGAGCTCACTATATAGCCCAGGCAAGCCTCGAACTCAGCAATCCTTCTGTCTCCGCCTCCCGAGTGTTGGGATTACAGGCGTGAGCCACCACACCTGGCAATTTAAAAGCTTTTGATTGGCTTTGGCCAGCACAGTATCCTCTTCTATGTCTTCTTCCTCCCCAGTCTGAGTCAAATACTTGGTAAAAGTGTCCAGAACAGGAACCAGAAATGACAGCATTCTCGGGCACTTTCGCTAATAGTCTGTTGGTTCTCACCATGGGATGTCAGCCCACAGCCCCAAATAGGACCGCTAGCTACCTTGTCTCTCAAGTTCCACCTCAGGAGAAGGGAGTGTATGACTTATTCTTTGTTTTCAGTATTTTTGGATTTTTTTTTTTTTTTTGAGACAGGGTCTCGCTTTGTAGTTCAGACTGGCTCTGAGCTCACTATGTAGTCCAGGCAAGCCTCGAACTCAGCAATCCTCCTGCCTCTGCCTCCCGAGTGCTGGGATTACAGGCATGAGCCACCACGCCCGGCACTGTGGTATGTGGTATTGATTGCTGGTGGGCGTGAGTCTCCACGCCCAGCATTGTATGTGGTTACCAGGGATTGAACTCAGAACCTTGCTCTGCGAGGCAGGCACTGGAACCACTGAGCTAACCCTCTGGCCCAATATTTTTGGAATTTTACATTTATGTCTTTAATCCATTTCGAGTTTTTTTGTGTGGTCTAAGATAAAGGTCCAAAATTCATCCTTTGGTACATGCAATTCCAGTTTTCCCAACATTATTTATGGCTGAGGCTGCTCTTTCCCCATTGTCTGTCCATGGCACTCTGTGAGTGTGGGGGGGGGTATGTGGAGGGGGTCAGAGGCTGGAACCCAGGGGACACACACTAGGGAAGTGCTCTACCAGTCCCTCCTTACACGCTTGCCAAAGGTCACTTGACTACACACGGATCTATTTCTGAGCTTTGTATCTGTTCCACTGGTCTGTACATCTGCCTTTATAACACAGTTTGGGATCAGAAAATGTGCTGCATCCAGCTTTGCTCCTCTTGCCCAAGACTGTCTTGGGTTTTCAGACCCTCTAATGGTTCATTAGAATTAGGGAATTAATTTTCTACTTAAAAATTCCATTGGGGGGCCAGAGGGTTAGCTCAGTGGTTCCGGCGCCTGCCTCGCAAGCGTAAGGACCTGAGTTCGATCCCCGGTTACCACATATAATGCTGGGCGTGGTGGCTCACGCCTGTAATCCCAGCACTCGGGAGGCAGAGACGGGAGGATTGCTGAGTTCACGGCGGCTTGCCTGGGCACCATAGTGAGCTCAGGGCCAGCC
>PVIC010001422.1:0-39303 GCA_004025085.1 Thryonomys swinderianus | reverse complement strand
TATGACAAACGTAGGTCATCTGTCTTTGTAAACTAAACTGTGTGTTTTAACCAAACTTTGTTAGGATCCAGCCATACTCTTCATTCATGTATCTTTCTTGGCTGCTTTTGTGCTACAAAACCAGCTGAGAGTTATAACAGAGGCTTTAATCCCCAAAGCTAAAATATTTACTGCCATTTAAAGAAAATGTTTGTTGATTCCTCCTTTCGGATATGACACCAACCTGCTTCAGCACATTAAAAGCAAACAAAAATTGTATTACTTCTGAAAAATGAAATGGTTGAGTTTTTGTGTATCTCTAAATGGATATACACTGTGATGTACAGGGTTTATGGGAGCGTCTGCATTTGAAGAGCCTAAATAGCAAAGTGCGCAGTATTTCCCATGGGCTTTGAAGTCAGGGCAGGCTGGACTTGAATCCAAGCTTCCTTAGACGTAGTTTGGATACCTTGGTTAGGCCATTTAATCTTCCAAGGCTGTAGTTACCTCATCAGTAAGATAGGATGATATTTCATGTGGTCGTTTTGGTGATTAAATGGGCTGCTATATATAAAGAACTTAATATTCAGAATACAACATTGGGCAAAAGCAAACTTTGAGAGCACAAAAAGTAACAGCTATGTCTGGTTTTATACTTGTCAAAATAAAATATGGTATCTGTTGCTGAACTGCCTGATTTCAAGTTTGTTTCTGCTATTTTAGCAACTACTTCCCCTTCTCCCAACTCAAGAGGCAAAATCTACATGTTTTGTTGGCATTATGGTTTTGATATGCAACATCCCCCAAAAGCCTTACGTGCTTAGAAGTGGGGTTGACTGGAGGTAACTGGATCATGAGGGCACTACAATCCCAATCAGTGGATTAATCTATTGATGTGTTTCTAGGTAAACATGCTGTTAGGATCTGGGCCCTGATTAAGAGAGGTGGGTTATTGAGGGTATAATATGGAGGGGTATTTTCTTGACTCTCCATTCTCTCTCCCTTGTTCTTAGCTGCTATGAGTAAAGGAGCTTTCCTCTACCAGCCCTTTCCTGTGCCATTTCTGCCTAAGAGCCAGCCATGGATTGAACCCTCTGAATGTGTGAGCCAAAATTAAGCCTGTTCTCCTTCAATTGAGGTGTTGGATATTTCGTCTCAGCAATGACAGTAACTAATACAATTGGCTGAAGACACTGCAAGATTAAATATTCCCCACCCCAAATTTCATATTTATTGTAGAATGACTGCAAAAATGGCCCAAAGTTGTTTCCTCCCAGCATCTGTACCCCATGTGATATGACTTTGTAGCTTCTCATCTAGAAATGGAGCCTAGTTTCCCTGTCCCCGAGTTTCTACTGATCTGAAAGCTTCTACCAAAGTAATTGTATCAGAAGGGAATATACCAACTGTAGCCCAAAAAGCCTTGCATCCCTTCTTGATACTCCTTGGGAGCCTGCCTCTACCATGACAGCAGCCTGAGGGTCTCCTGTGGAGGATGAGACTGCAGAGATGAGTTCTCATGGCTCTGGCCACCCTAGCCCAGCCAGCCTCCTGCCAAAAACATACATAAGTGAACCCAGCTGGGATCAACCAAGGCCACCTCTGATCTCAGAACGGCCTAACCAACCCATAGGCAGATTTACATGCAGAAATAAACAAGAGAAAAATCTCTTAAAATTTATATCATTGGATCTTGGCTACTCAATTATTTTTTGTATTTGCAGGGCTGAGGATTGAACCTAGAGTCTTGTACATGTGAAATAAGTGTTCTACTTGTGCTCGCTTCGGCAGCACATATAATAAGTGTTCTACTACTGTGACACACCCTCCGCTCCCAGTGACTTATCTATGGATATTTGCTTGGGCCGTGCTGAGCATGCCCTCCCCATCAAAGTAGAGTGTTCTCCTGAAAATGTGACACTGTTGTATCAGGACATTGCTAATGCAACCAATCTAGAGGAATACTTGAATAGATTTTCTGTGAAATATTTAGATGGAATTCGTAGCACCTGGCCACAAAGATTATATAACAGCATTGTGAGGCATTAAAAAAAATATAAGTTGTTCTTCCACTCTCAGGACCAGTTCTTATAACTGAGGCCACTAGAACCTAAACACTGACACAACAAAGGGATTTGAGCTCCCATTGGTGAACTTCCTGGTTGGAAGCAGTAGTTAATAGAACAAAATCAGGGCCAGAGGGTTAGCTCAGTGGTTCTGGTGCCTGTCTTGCAAGCGCAAGGTCCTGAGTTCGATCCCCGGTAACCACATATAATGCTGGGTGTGGAGACACACCCACCAACAATCAACACCACATACCACAATGCTGGACATGGTGGCTCACTCCTGTCATCCCAGCACTCGGGAGGCAGAGACAAGAGGATTGCTGAGTTCGCGGCGGCTTGCCTGGGCACCATAGTGAGCTCAGGGCCAGCCTGAACTACAAAGCGAGACCCTGCCTCAAAAGCAAAAAAAAAAAAAAAAAAAAATCAAAGCACTGTTAGAGAATGCACTGTTCCTTGGGACTGTAACAAGAAGCGATGTGATTATGTTAGGGACACTTTCCTCAAGAAAGCTCAAAATGGTAAAATGTTCTCTCTTGGTCTCTGATGTGATTGCCTTGTGATTTTGAGGATGACCACGGCTTTATTTCTTCCACTGCACGGAAATTCTGCTATGCTGTAACTTAGGTCAGTTATCTACTTGTTCTGGGCCTCGGGTTCCTCATTTATAATCCAAGGTTATTGGATGATTTCCCAGGTTTCCTCAGTCCTTGTGAGCTAGGGTCCATTTCAGATATAATTTTTTTCCTTAATTTTTGATCTCACTCATCAAACATTTATTTTGTATCTGTTATGTGCCAGATATTTCACTAGTCACTGAGATACCATAGTGAATAATGAGATGTAGTTTCTGCCCTCACATTAGTAATAATAACAAAAGTGATGGCAAGGCATCATCAGCAATATCTGATGCCATGCTATATTATAGGTTGCAAAACCCTTTCACAGGCTTTTTTTTTTTTTTTTTGAGACAGGGTCTCACTTTGTAGTTCAGACTGGCTCTGAGCTCACTATGTAGCCCAGGCAAGCCTTGAACTCAGCAATCCTCCTGGCTCTGCCTCCCGAGTGCTGGGATTACAGGCGTGAGCCACCATACCTGGGCTTCACAGGCATTTTTTTAACTGACCTTCACTAAGGTGCTGTTAACTGACTAGATCAAATATTATCATCTGCATTTTATATAGGAAGAAATTCAGACACAAAAATATTAAGTAAATTGGGCATGTCTATATGGACTGATATTATACTTAAATGAGCACATCTTTTCCTCAGTACTGGGGATGAAACCCTTGGTATCTCACATCCTATTCAAGATCTCTACACTAAGCTACAACCCCAAGAGTTCGGAATTATGATCTTGGTCATTTACAGAACAAAACAAAATCTGATCCTCAACATACATCTTTAAAAAATAAAGGCATTATTTTAATATTACCACAGTGCCACCTTTACATTTAATAATGTCAATAATAACTAATTGGTCACATTTAAACATAATTCTTGATGCTCATTTAGGTAGAATAAAGCTCAAAAATCATTTTATATAGATAGATTGCTTACCTAGTTTGCACAAGGTCCTGTGGTCAATTCTTAGTACTTCAAAAAAAAAAAAGGAACCACCCAGGCTTGGTGGCACACATCTGTATCTCAGCACTAGGGAGGCTGAGGCAGGGGAATTGTGGTGAGTTTGAGGCTGCCTAAACTACACTATGAGTTGAAGTCCGGTCTGGACTACATAGCAAGACTGTCCAAAAAAAAAGGCAAAAAGGAAAAATGAAAAAAATTGCTCTTTAGTCATATACTGATAAACTAGCAGAACCATCAGTTTGTCTCACCACAATAATTTATCGGTTTCTAGACCATCCCTCCTTTCCCAAAGTATTTGTTTTATGTTAGGGAATGCTACAGTCCTTTTTTTCTTGGTGTCTTCACCAATTTGTGCTGCTATACAGTAACAAAATACATGAGACTGGGTAGTTTATTAACAAAAGAATTTGGGGGGGACTGAAATTTAGCTCAGTGGTTCCAGTGCTTGCCTGGCAAGCTCAAAGTCCTTGGTTTGATCCCTGGTAACAATATACAACAATATTGGGCATAATGACTCATGCTCACAAGCAATCAGTACCACACATCACAATGCTAGGCATGATGGTTCATGTCTGTAATCTCAGCACTTGGGAGGCAGAGGCAGGAGGATTGCTGAGTTCCAGGCTTGCCTTGGCTACACAGTGAGCTCAGGGCCAGCCTGAACTATAAAGGAAGACCCTGTCTCAAAAAAAAAAAAAAAAAAAAGAATATTTTTGGTACTGGGGATCAAGCCAATAGGCACTCTATTTTTGAGACAGAGTCCCACTAAGTTCCTTAGGCTGGGCTAAAATTTGGCAGTCCTTCTAACTCTGTCTCCTAAGTTGCTGGGATTATAGGCATGTATCTCAGCAATTTGGAAGGCTGAGACAGGAAGATCTTTAGTCTAAGACCAGCCTGGGATACACAGTAAGTTCAAGGTTGGCCTGGCCCATATAGTGAGACCATATTTTAAAAAAACCAAATAGGGGACCAGGGATTTAGCTCAGTGGTTCTGGCATCTGCCTGGCAAATGCAAGGTCCTGAATTCGATCCCCAGTACCACACACTGCAATGCTGGGTGTGGTGGTTCACGCCTGTAATCCCAGCACTAGGTAGGCAGAGGCAGGAGGATGCTGTGAGTTCGGGGCTAGCCTGGGTTACATAGTAAGCTCAGGGCCAGCCTGAACTACAAAGTGAGACCCTGTCTTAAAACAAAAACAAAATAGGGCCAGAAATTTAGCTTAGTGGTGCTGTGCCTTCCAAGGGCAAGGTCCTGAGTTTTATCCCTGGTACCACAAATAATAATAATAATGATAATATTTTCTTTATCATGGTTGTGGAAACTTAAGGCACTGGTGGGTTAGCTGTCTGGTAAGGGCTCAGCATCTGCTTCCAAAATGGTGTGTAGAATACTGCATCCACGAAGAGGAAGGAACCCACAGAAATGGAGTCCACTCCTGCTAGCTCTCTTTTTTTTTTTTTTTTTTTTGCTTTTTGGAGACAGGGTCTCGCTTTGTAGTTCAGGCTGGCCCTGAGCTCGCTATGGTGCCCAGGCAAGCTGCCGCGAACTCAGCAATCCTCCCGTCTCTGCCTCTGCTAGCTCTCTTTAGAGAAGCATTAGCCACTCACAAGGGCTGAGCCTCCTTAGCCTAAACACCTTTCATGTAGCCCCACCCTCCTGAACTGTTGCACTGGGAATTTAACTTCCAAAACATGAATTCAAAGGGACAGAAACATCAACATCAATGCACGTGTTATGATTTAGACCTAAAATGTCCTCCAAAATCTACCCTTGACTTTCTCTGCCATGGGATGAGTAACTGTCCTCTATCCAGGCCCTTCCACCATGGTGTCCCTGCCTGGGAGCCAGAAGACCATGGCCTGAAGCCAATAGCTAAAATAAACCTCTTTCCTTGAAGTTGTGGGTGCCAGGTATGGTGTCCCAGTGATGGGAAAGTGCCTAAGGTAACTTAGTTACTGAATCTGTAGCTAGAAACATGCCTATGAGGACAAAAGCCTCCCCTCAGGTAGATTGGGGTAGGTGAACAAATTCATATACTAATACGGCATAGGGAGTGAAGTATTGAACCAAGCTCTGGAAACTTTTTTTATGGGGATAGAACATGTTTTCTTTGCTGCCTGGAAGGTAGAAATAGTAGCAGAACTTACTCTTCTTAAACTGTAAAGCTATACTAAGGTCTCCAGAAAGAAGCATTCAGGTCCCTGATGGTCACAGACAAATTATATCCATTTAGAAGTAAATGTCTAACTTGTAAAGTTCAAACTAACGCTGTCTTGGTTTATGATTGTTTCATCACATGTAGCCAAGCTATTTTTAACTTACCAGGTATAATCAAAATATATGGTAGACTTTTGGATATTTAAAATTTGTTACAGTAAAAGATACAGTGCCATTAATCCCCCTCAGAACACCTGCCCCTCAATGCTAACATTTATCCCATTATTCTTGCCACTTTCTGAAGTAGTTCTAGAAGTCTTCTTTTGTGTCTTTATCAGTTGTGATCAAGTGCCCTCCAACAGAAAGACAGACTCATCAAAACACCACACTGTGTCCTCATCCAAACTATTCACTGGATCTGGCACCGTGCAGCTTCTATCTCTTCCTTAAAGTTCAAACGATGATAAAAAGTAAATGTTTTGAATTGATTTGGGACACTGAGGCAGCCACCACAACACAACTAAAGACATTCATGAAGAGGATTTGCAGGACTGCTTCAGAAAGTAGCAGGACCTGTGGGGTAAGTAGAATTGAGGATGCTTTGAAAGGAATTAATGGCAAAGTATCACTGCAAAAAATTGTTAAAATCAAGCATTCACTATATTTTCTGATCATGCCTTGTGTACATATTTCTTTTTCCTCTCTTCTTTTTAGTTTTTTGAGACAGGGTCTCACTTTGTAGTTCAGACTGGCCCTGAGCTCACTATGTAGCCCAGGGTAGCCTCGAACTCACAGCAATCCTCCTGCCTCTGCCTCCTGAGTGCTGGGATTACAGGCGTGAGCCACCACACCCAGCTTTTGGCTAGTTTTTCTGTATAGTTCTTTCTCCAGCCCTCAGTTAGACACTGAAAAATGAATTATCTCTGAGCTAATGCCTCTTAATCTAACTATTAACTGAAATGGATTCTATAAAATATAACGTTTTAAAATGTTTTCATCTTCCAAAAACTCCATTTGGAGCTCTCCTTGCTAAATAACTGACATCTTTTCTGCCTTCTTAATTGATAGGCAACCCAAATATACCAATTGCTTGATTCTGAGAAGAAATGGTTCATTCCTAAAGTTTGAAAAAAATTATTTAGATAAGGCTGGAAGAGACCTCAAGTATGCAATGAGTAACGAAATTTGGATCCTGAAACGCTG
This sequence comes from Thryonomys swinderianus, assembly GCA_004025085.1. NCBI lineage: Eukaryota > Metazoa > Chordata > Mammalia > Rodentia > Thryonomyidae > Thryonomys > Thryonomys swinderianus. The sequence continues at coordinate 32,313 of PVIC010001422.1, read as the reverse complement.
AAAATATATCCCGGATTTCACAGCTAGGCTGGGTGAGCTCAAGTGAGCTATAACAATCGATGTAGCCACTATCAGAAGATCACAGTCTGTGTATAGAAGTTCAGATACTGTCAACAGTTCTACATTTAAAAGGTTTCTTATGTAATTTTCCAACTGGTAAATCAACTCGTGATGACACAGTGAAATAGGACCAAGATATTAAAGGAGCTAAACATGGGTTTTTAATTTGTTAACCAAATATTAGGACATTTCCTCGGTCTCTTCTCATATTTTAAAAAAAAGGAAAAGAAAAAAGACTTATGGTAATAAAATATTAAGTTTCTTCAAAGATGCAGGCTGACGTCTAATGCCTCAAATGCTTAGATCATGTTATCAAATGGAAGATGATAAGAGAGATGGTACAAATCAGATATTGAATATTATATTTTCTATCAACATTGTCAAATTCTCAATTATTTGAAGCACTCTGTCAAATTACTTATTAAGAGACATGAATGATCAAGTTATTAGATCATTGCCTTCAATCACTGTTTTTGTTTCTCTTTTGGAGTACAGGAGATTCAGGCCTTTATCCTGAAGTAATCCTCAGTCCCTTTTTGCTTTTGAGACAAGGCCTCTAAATTGCTAAGATGCCCACCCTGAGCTCCACTTTGGCCCTCAGAATCCTGGAATTACAGCACGTACCACCCAACAGCCTTGACTTGCAGTGTTCTGGGACAATGAGAAAGTTTCATAGAGTTTCTTGCTACTTCTGGTCATCTGCTTATAAAAAGCTCAAGAAATTAGGGCCAGAGATTTAGCTCAGTGGTTCCAGCGCCTCGCAAGCCCAAGTCCCTGAGTTCGATCCTGGTAAACATATACTCACTCCCACCAGCAATCAATACCACATACCACAGTGCCGGGCATGGTGGCTCATGCCTGTCATCCCAGCACTCGGGAGGCAGAGGCAGGAGGATTGCTGAGTTCCAGGCTTGCCTGGGCTACATAGTGAGCTGAGGGCCATCCTGAACTACAAAGCGAGACCCTGTCTCAAAAAAAAAAAAAAAAAAAAAGCTCGAGAAATTATACTACACTTACTAAATTGTACATGTGGAAACAGAATTAATGCAATTGCTGAGAATCTCACACTTCTTAAGGTTAGTAGAAATTAATCCAAAACAATTTTTAATAAAGGAGGCATAAGCAGCATATAAAATCCTACTTTATATCTCAGTCTTTGAAAAACAAATGTTAGCTTTGAACTACTAGAGACAGTATAAAATAATTCTCAGATGTCAACACTGTGCACTGAGCTAGGAAATTCCTTTTATATGTATATAACTATATTATTGCAGATTGTGTTTTCTAAATGTGGCTCAAATTGTAATTCTTATCCCAGATGTTCTTTTTCCAATGAGACCTTAAGGCTCCTCCTCATAAAGAGGTAAATTCTGTCTCCTCTCCCCCTATGCCTAGGGAAACATTTGTGACTATCTCAACCAAGGAAGCACAGGTCACTGTTGCTTTGAGGCTGTGTCACAAAAAATACAAAATGTTTCACATTGCTGTCTTAGGACAGGAGATTGGGAATGTATGCTCTGAGGAATCCTAGGCTAGCCCACACAGAGAGACCATCTGGTAGGTATCCCAGCTCGAAACCACTATCATATGCCAGATAAGGGAGTGAGGATGCGCTTGGGATTCCAGCCCCAATGCCTGACTCCCTACCCGCCCCTCTCCAGCCTTTGAGTCTCCATGCTGATGAACCCTTCACTTCAGATGAATCCTAACTGCAACATATATGTTGACTACGAGCCACATGGATGACAATTTTAACATCTAGAAACTTGCCTGGATAGAACTTCTTGTAATAAACTTCTCGTATTTTTTTTTAAGTAGTCTTCAAAAGTAAAATAAGAATAATGGGGTTGGCAGTATAGCTCAGTGGAAGAATATTTACCTAGCAAGTACAAGGCCTTAGGTTTGATCCCTAGCACTCTAAAACAAAACGAAGAAATAAAAAGGATAATAGCACAGGAGTCTCATTTTGCCCATTTAAGGACATGACATGGAAAAGTTGTCATTCACAGCCTATCAAGTACCTTTGTATTGTCTAAAATGAAGATCTTCTGGCCTCCAGATTTTTTTCTACAGAAGTCATGTCCTCAGTCAAGTTCATCCCACTTCATTTTTCCTTCTATTTGCCTCCCTACCGGAAGTCTCTTGTGTCCTAGGCCCTTGAGTCCCAGTGTTGCCTGAGCTTTCTACTTGGCACCCACTGTTAATTCAAACCAAGCCGCTGGTCTTCTTTGTAACAAAGCAAATGATGCAAAATGTTGAAATCTGATAAACTCAGCAAAGGTTAAACTGAAGAATTCCTTTGTATGATTCTGGTAACTTTTCTGTAAATTTGAAATTATTTCAAACTAAAAAGTGTGTTGTAAAAAAGAAAGCAAAGAGAAGGAACTGGTCATAGTGGTCCACACTGAGGTGCTGAGGTGGTGGGGTGGTGGGCTTGGGCCAGCAAGGGCTGCTCAGTTGGACAGCGCCAAGTAAAATAGAAAGCAGGTGGGGGGTGTGGCTCCGAGGTAAAGTACTTTCCTAGCAACTCAAGGCCCCAGATTCAACCCCCAAGACCAGAAAAAGAGAAGGGGGGGAGGGAGAGGGAGAGAGAGAGACAGAGAGAGAGGGAGGGACGGAGGAAGGAAGGGAGGAAGGAAGGAAGGTAGGTAAAAGAGAAAGAAAGAAGTACAGAGGTACAAAGAGAAAGGAAAGATGGAGAAAAGAAAAATCCAAAAGAACAAGGACTAGAAATAAGAAATGAATGTACTGCACACTTCTTTAATTCTGGAAGTGACTATCTATTGTTTCTGGTACTGAAATACTTCAGAGTAATCCTTCACTCTACATATCCTCAACTGCTTTATCTAATTAATACTATCTTATCTTTCTGTTATCTACAGTGTCCCCTCTCCAGCTTCCCAGCAACCAGGTGTCCTAGCATGCAAGTGCCAAGACTTTCCTGTGGAGAGCATCCTCCATTTTACTCACTGCCCTATTCAACGGGTTCTCTGGCTCCAAGGATGGAAATGTGACCCAGGTGTAGGTTCAGGCATGGCCAGCGAAGAAGCAATAGGTTCCTTTAACTGTTCAAGTAAAGGAGAAGTCCTGATAGCACTGGCTTCGCTCTTCTGTATTTTTCTATGTCTTGTTAGAGAGTAATCTACATATATTTGTGAATATGTATTACTCAGGGTTAGTTTATTATCGAAAATTTGTATTTTCTGAAAGTAGAATTGATGGTGATTCCTCTTTTAGTACTCAGCCTAGCTCAAAATGTATTTCCTCAAGTCAAAATATTACACTTATTCAAGGCAACCTAAAATAAAATTCCAAGGATTGGAATCTTCATTTTTTTCAAATTTTGTCAAGCTATCATATTACAAAGCGTGAGGTCATCTTGCAGAATTTTTCTGTCCCATCTTCTACAGAATGACCAAACCAACAATCCCTAGGAGGTCCACAAGAGGAGGCACCTTATTCATAAAAACGGAACTATTTTGCACTTTTTTTTTTGCTACCTTTTATTTTACCCACATCATAGCCCCTTCAGGTCTTGAGAAACTTCCCCTCTATTCAAGAAAAGGGGATTTAAATGGTTTTAAATTTCTAAAAACAGTTTGTTTAGGATTTTTGGTTGTTTTTAACTTGGTTTTTGTTTTAAGAGCCTGCTATCTGCGTAGGTCAGGGCAGGCCTGGGAGGGGAGATTTTTGCTCGGATCCAAGGAACTATTTTTGCTGACCCTCAGACACCTTCTTTCCTGGATGGCTCATTCTCTACTTCACCTTCGTGGGAGGCCAAACTCAATGCAAGCGCATCACACCTGTGTCACTCTGTTTTGTCACTAAGTAGCATCATCACCCTCTTCGGTAACACCCACCAGGTATTTCCCAAAGGGTTCCAGTCATGCTTCGGGCTCTTCTACTCATGTTTTCCATCTTGCTAAGTCTCTAGGGACTGATCTAATGTCCTTTAACCATCCTCCCTCTTTTTTCCCTTTGTCCCCTTTCTTTTAATAAATGAAGCCTTTAGATTTGTTTTAGTTTCCTTCTCACCTAGAAGCTCCACCGGCGGGTCGAGGCCCTTGTGTGGTATCCAGTGATCAGCGCCGAATCCCACCCTTCCTGGTATTTGCTCCTTGGAGGTGAAAAAATAAATGTTTTAGAAAGCACAAATTGGCCTTATCAAACAAAACATCTGCTAGATCAGTGAATGACTGGTGACAGCAGGGGACAGCAGTGCTGGCCTCTCCAATAAAAGTCACTGCAGTTAATGGAAGCTATTATGGGAAAATTCTGGCAAGAAGTTTTCTTTTTCTTTTTTTCTCCTTCAGACAGCTAAAAAAATTTTTAAAGAAAAAATGTATTCAGTTGCTAGGGTAACTGTGGTCTCAAAACTACTGCAACAAAAGCCAGATATCATGTATCCAACTACCAAATTGTTAATTTGACTGGTGTTTTAAAATAACTACTTGAAAGAGATGTTTTCTTCTCATCTTGCTACACAGAACAGAAGAAAGGGGAGAACAGGAGAAAATAAAGGTGATAGAAAAGGGAACAGGGTCAATTTAAGAAATGTCTTTGCCTTGCTAAATATTTGTTGGAAATAAAAATCACTTTGTGTTACAGATGTATCTACATGCAAGAATTACTTAGATTCAAAACATAAGGATACTGAGTTATCCTATATTTCAATTTTTATTGCCAAATTTCAAACCTTGCTTGGGTTCTAAGTGAATGATTTTCTGTTGTCACTTGGTAAAGGAACTGGTTACTTAGGAGAGCTGTGCATGTCCTGAAATATTTTTATGCATGAATGTGCTTTCCTGTGTCATTTGATTTAAAGGAAGTATAATAAAGCCAGTAAGTGCTTGGGCTCAGGAGTTGGATATGGCTAGCACTGGATTCCTTTTCCATCTCTTACTAAATTCCTTTAACCACCCTTTGCCTCCAACTCTATATTTTTAAAAAGAATATCAGGACAAATGACTGATTTACTTCAACTACAAGGAAATAAAGAGGGAGAAAGAACTCTATATATAAGAGGTAATCAACTAGCCATGTATATATTTAGACCTAAAAAAAAAAATCAGCCATGATGGCACATGCCTATAATCCCAGCACTCAGGGAGTCTGAGGCAAGGAGGACTGAAAATTCAAGCCCAGCCTGGGCAACTTAGTGACCAAGTGAGACTCCATCAAAATAAAAGGGGCTGGGGATGTAGTTCAGTGAGAAGGTCTTTGGTTTAATTCCCAACACTAGGGGAGAAAAAAGTAAAATATCATTTATGAAGTGTTTGGAAAGACTTGAATATTGATTGTATATTTGATAATACTAAGGAATTATTTCAAATGCATTTAAGTGTCATTATAACTTAAGTGGTGTGGGTTTTATTTTTGTAGTAATATTTTGGATTTAATGCATCCTAGAATCTGCACAAATCAATATGATGTCTGAGATGTTTCAAAATAAAGCAGGAAGAGCTGGGCATGATGGCTCATGCCTATAAACCTAGCACTCAGGAGGCAGAGGCAGGAGGATTGCTGAGTTCGAGGCTTGCCTGGGCTACACAGTGAGCTCAGGGCCAGCCTGAACTACAAAGCAAGACCCTGTCTCAAAAAAAAAAGAAAAGAAAGAAAGAAAGAAAGAAAGAAAAGAAAAGAAAAGAACAACAACAAAAATAAAACAAGAAGAAATAGCTGGGGCAAGTTTGGCTTGCTGATGCAGGGTGATGGACGTAGAGGGAAGGGTCTCTTAAAGTATTCTGCCTACTTTAAAATATATTTTTGTCATTCTCTATAATAACAAAGGGTTAAAAAGAGAGGTCAGTAATACTTGCTAAGATTATTGTGTGGACTAAATGAAATGCTCTGTTTAAAGCACTTGGCAGAGAGCCTCCAACATAATTGCTCAATAAATGTTAACAATTCCTATTACAGACAAAATCCCGTCTCCCTAAATCGATCCCAGAGCCTTGTGTATGATAGGCAAGCACTGTACACTGAGTTAAGTCCCCACCCCTTGTTTTTTTTGTTTGTTTGTTTTTGTTTTTTGAGACAGGGTCTCACTTTGTAGTTCAGGTTGGCCCTGAGCTCACTATGTAGCCCAGGCAAGCCTGGAACTCAGCAATCCTCCTGCTTCTACCTCCCGAGTGCTGGGATTACAGGCGTGAGCCACCACGCCCAGCACTGTGGCATGTGGTATTGATGGTTGGTGGGCGTGAGTCACCACACCCAGCATTGTATGTGGTTACCGGATCGAACTCAGGGCCTTGCACTTGCGAGGCAGGCACTGGAACCACTGAGCTAAATCTCCCCCCCGCCCCGCCCTGTTATTTTTAAAACAGAGTCTCACTAAACTGCTCAGGCTGGCCTTGAACTCCCAATTCGCCTGCCTCAACTAGAATTACAGACAGATTCCACCACCCTCAGTTAAGGCCTTCTCTTTCCTACCTGCAGAACTATGGAATCTAGACCAACCAGCCAACCTTACTTGTGAAACAGGCAGCTGCTGTCATGGCTGTCACCCTTCCCCAGCTGGATTCTGGCCTAGGCCTGTGCCCCTAGTGCATGCTATTCTCTCGGAGAGCGCCACTGATTTGTTTCACAGCATGTTAGCTAGAAGTGCTATTTCAGTGGAGAATGGAAGGCAAGAACCTTTTAAACTCAACTATTAAAAAGTATTGAACACATTGCTGAGAATTCAGGACATAGTTTTATCTAACTTTCATAGCAATCATGCAAAGTCAAAATTACTACCTTCATTTTATTTTATTTTTTTTGAGACAGGCTCTCACTTTGTAGTTGAGGCTGGCCCTGAGCTCACTGTGTAGCCCAGGATAGCCTCCAACTCACAGCAATCCTCCTGCCTCTGCCTCCAGAGTAGTGGGATTACAGGCATGAGCTACCATGCCCAGCACTGTGATATGTGGTACCCAGGGATTAGAACTCAGGACCCTTAGGACCTCGTGCTTGCGAGGCAGATGCCAGAACCACTGAGCTAAATCCCCAGCCTCTAGCTCCTGTTTAGAGGGAACACTGACAAGGTGTGAGGCCTGCCCAGTGGCACCTCTGGCTATTGGCTCTCTTAACCTTTCTTTTTGCTGCCCTAACTCGGAAAGGTTCCCAGTCAAAAGCCATCCATCCTGGAACTGGGAGTGAGAGCTGATGTGTAGCAAGACTGTTAAACAGTCTATATATCTGGGGCCGGCAGAGAGGAGGCTCAGCAAAAATAATAGAAAGGAGAAGGCTTTGGGGATTGCACTGACATTTGTGTTTAATTTCCCTCTTGTTCCAAACGCTATTCAACTTTTAAGGAAAGAAGAAAGCAAGGAGAGATACCGTATACAAGAACCGTTCAATTCCAAAAATTAAAAACAGCTAGCTCGCTGCCATCCAAGACCGCGGACGCTAAATTCAGGCTCCAGCTGTAATTCAGTTTAGCGGTGGCTCTGACACCCTAAACTTGCAAAGAGTGAGTTGACTTTAGAATACTGCACAGATAAAACGGGACAATTCCGTGCATGGCGGGTGTCCGGTTACAACCAGAGTTACTGGTTGCAGAGGAAGTTCCCGGGGAGGGCAGCTCTCTGAGAGCCACCAGAAGAAACTGAAATTCCCGCGACTGAGTTGCCTAAGTGTTAATGACCCAAAGCTGAGGATCGGCCTCTGAGGTCCCTCTCCAGGGCGTCCCGAGGGCTCGGAGTATTTCCACTGTCTCCAGTTAGATTCACAGCTGACCCTTTCGCTGCCGAGGCCCAGAGGGTGCAGCTCCAAGGCCCATCCCGGAGCCGAAGCCAGCCAGGGCTAGTGGGAGTGCACCGCCCACCTCCTGGGGCGAACCCTTGATACACTGCGCGCCTGGCTCTGGGTCTTCTTAATTAGGAAACAATAGCTATTTAAGAGGAAGCGCAAATAACTCGCTTTCCGCGTGCCGGAGCGCTGCTGTCTCTGAAGTCCCCGCCCCCACCCCAGGCAGAGAGCCGCACCTCGGAGCCGGCGCGGAGGGAGAGGGAGCCGCGGGGAAGCAGGGCGTCGCGGGCGGGGCGCCCTCCTCGGGGGCGGGGACGCGGAGTGCAGAACCCCTCCTCAGCGCAACAGACTGGGGGAGGGGGCGCCGGGCACCGGACTCTGCGGCTCCGAGGCCCAAGCGGTCCCCAGTCGGTCGCAGGCCCCGGGCCCGGGCGCGCTCCGCAGAGGGCGCAGGCCTGGTGCGCCGCCTCAAAGCCCATGCGCCCTTTCCTGCCCTGAAGTTGCCAGCGCCGACTCCTTCGAGGGTGGGATTGCTCCCGTTCCTTCCTCCTGCTCCCCGGGCCAGAGAAAAGATGTGGAATTAGGCTGGAGCGAAGATTCTGCATGCTCTATAATTACGCACACGCTAAAATCTTCACCGTTGACTTAAGTTACTTGGCGCTGCGAAGGCTGAGGCCCTGCATATTGATTAAACGTAGGCTCTATTTACCTAAACAATCATGTAGAGATTAGCAACGTTCACTTGATCACAAGAATGAGGTTGACAATTAAGGGGCAACGCATCCCAGATGTAGCTCAGCCTCGGGAAAGCGAGCGGCGGGCGGCGGGAGGCTCGCAGAGGGCGCTCCGGGGACTTGGCCGCGGCCACAGAGCGCAGGGACCACGGGAAGGGGCGCGGAGGCGGGGCAGGGGCGGGGAAGGCCCGGCCGTTCCTGGGCCCTAGGCCTCGGCCCCGGCCCGGAGGCTCGCAGCCTCGCAGCTGGTTTGGAGGGAGCGGAGCACCCCAGCCCAGCTCCTCGGGAGGCATCTGGAGCTGAGCCGCCTCCCCGTGGAGATGTCACCTGCCTGGGGTCGCCTTGCCCGCTGCTCCCCGGTTGAAAAGGAGTGTGGACGCTGCCACGTGTGTCCGGTGAGTGTGTGTGACGAGTGTGCTTTTGCTTGTCCTAAGGGGGCAGGGTGCAAGGAGGAGGCGCACGTGTCTAAAGCGCGTGGGGCCTCCATGCTGCTCCCCAAGAAGTGAGTCAGGGGAGGTGTCCAGCTGGACTGCGGAGGAGCATGAGTGTGACACAGGTCAAGGTGGCCACCCTGCTAGGGCTGGGCTTAGAGCGGCTGAAATCAGGAAACACGGACATGTTGGCCCAGGGCAGGCCGCTTCTTGGGGATGTCACAGGGCTTTTGGGTTCTTCAGAGGAATTTTATAAGCCACCTTCTTTCTCATCTCTTACCGCACTGTAGGGCCTAAGGGGAGATTCCCAAGCAGGAAGGGACTCAAAGGAAGCACCGCCTGGCAGAGTGGGGTCTAGATTACAAAGGCCAGATAAGAGCAACTGTTTGAGAGAAATCACGGTCCACCTAGAAGGGTCTCCAAATCCTGGGCTGCCATTGCGTACTGACCGCCAGCGCCACGTGCATATCGTTTCTCTGCTCTTTCCCTCTTCCTTCGGCACCCCATCGTCAGCCTGGAATGCTTTCTATTCTGCATTTAGGCACAAACAAAAGGATTTGTCCCAGACACCCTAGAACAAGCCAGTACGAGGCTCTTTCCCGCCAAACTAGGGCCGGGAAATCAACAGCGCCTGCCCAGGCTCTAGGAGTGAGAGCTGGGGCAGGATAGGCGGTAAGAGAATCTGGGGGACCCGAGAAAGGAGACCCTCCGAGCCAGGGAAAGGAGGCTGGAAAAAGAAGAGGGAGGAGGAAGGGGGAAAGAGTCGGGGAGGTGCGTTGCAATCGCCCCCTCCCCCTTTTCAGAGCCGAGGGCGGCCGAAGAGGAGGCGGAGGAGGTGAGACAAAGGGAGTCCTCTTCCTTCCGGACGGGTGAAGTGCGGTTGTCCTTTCCTTGCAGACTCTGGAAAAACTGGCAGGGATTTCCTCGTCGTGAGAAGACCCACGAGCGTCTGCTGCCGACAGACTGAGGGCCGGGCGCGAGGGCGGGGCGCGAGGGCGGGGGCCCGCTTTGATCGCTCTGCTCGGTGGTAATTCTGTCTTCGCCACACAGATTAGCCGGAGGAGCCAGCCCCGGCGGCGAGGAGTTCCGTTCGGCGGAGTCCCCTCCCTCCCCACCGCGCGTCATCTCGCTCCGGAGCCTGGGCGCTGCTCCTCCCCAAGTCTCGCCTGAAACTTCAAGGGCTAATGGTTGTGTGTTCCTGCGGTAATGAGGAGGCCGCACAGCTCTCCAACCCTCCGCTAAACAAATGTGTGAGGCGCGTCCGGGTCTCCGGGGACAGACCGGGGAGAGGAGGCAGCTGGGACCTCTGCCGGCGGGGTCCTCCGAGAGGGGAGTGGCGTCTCAGTGACCCTCGGCAGCTCAGTTTAGGCCTCGATCGTCTTCCGCTTTCTTTAGAAAGAAGAAAGAGAGGCAAAGAGCGTGCATCTCGCCACCCACCGGACGAGCCAGGGAACCTGTGCGGTTGCTTGAAAACTTTTCGAAATAAATCACTCTTGTGCCTTTGAGCTGTGATGAACAGAGGCTGGATGCGGATCTTCTGCATAGCAGTGCTACGGCTGTAAAGGATGAGGCGCGTCCTCCTCCACCTCTTTCTTTCTTTCCCACATAAGTCAGGCGTATAAATCATTCGCATTGTTTAAGGTACATTGATCAATCTAATGGCTTGTAATAGGTTCCTAATTACCACTTGCAGAAGCTTGCAGGCTCACGTTTGAAGTGAAGAGGTTCTCAGTGCCGGCCAAGTTTACTTGAAGCTCGAACCTGGGCCGTTACAGAACCCTGGGCAACTGCAGGGTGGCCCAGTCCCTACAGTCTCATTTCCTCAGGGGAGGGAAGAAGAGGACATGAGGTAATATTTACTGTCTCCTCCTTCTTCCATACTTCACTTCCAAAGCAGGAATTCCTTGATGGCTAAAAAGCCCAAGCTGCAATTCATTGATTATTGTGACCGAAGATTATTTAATACCAGACAAGATGTATCTCATACACTTGTATTAGAAAAACTTCCCTAGTCACAAAGTCGTTTGTATGTAGTCATATCTTTACTTGTTTCTAACAGTTACAAAAGGAGGTAACATGGAGGGAAGGATGTGTTAAAGAGGAGGAAGAAAATGTTAAACTTTCTTTGAGAGAGTCCCGGAGGTGCAATGCTTGTTACCCTCTTGCAGTGTGGTGCCTTCTCCGAGCCCTGCATGGAGGAAGAAAGAGTTGGAAGTTGGGATTCTCCTGGGAAAAGTTGCCTGTGAAGTGGCAGAACTGAAGAAACTGGACCCAGACTGGGTTAGATGGCTAATAACCAGAGCTGAATTACCTGGCCTCTGGCTTTTCTTCATATTAGATCAGGATTTATGTGAAAAGGTCCTTTAATGTCTCCAAGAAGGGTTCCATTCCAGTTGGCTGAGATAACAAATATGCATCATTTTAGTAAAGATGTTCTTTAAATGAAGAAAGCCAGCACTGAAAGCCATAGATGCTTAGGTGTAGGACTTTTATCCTACATGGCTTGATGGCTGGTGAAGGAGGGAGGAAGGTACAATCCAAGCCGAAAAGGCCCCCCATAGTCTCCTAGTAATGCAGTAAACAAATCTATGATGCTTGTTGAATAATCTTCCAATAATTGCAGTCATTAAAATCATCACACAGTCTACCGTCACCTTCCTTCCTTTGACACACCAGTCTTCCCTTTAATTGTTAATGCATTTTTGGTTCAGATAAACAGATCAAGGCAAGCTTAAAATATATGGCCCAGATAAGATACATCTAGCAACAAAAAATTAGTTGTGAATCAAACATTTGGACTGCATTTAAGAGACTAGAGGTTTCGGTTTCTCCAAAAGATTTTACAGATACAAGAAAGATTGGCATCTCCTCCCACCTCTACATAGCACTAACACCTCTGAGGTAGGGAAATTAAAAAAAAAAAGGATAAAAGTCCTATTGGCCTACTGATTCTTTCTGGTTCTTTTATTTGCAAAGGTTGGGTTGAAATGAGAAAAGGCATTATAGAACAAATATTAAATGAAAGCTTAACTGAAATTGTAGGAGAGTTCTTCAATTTTGAATTAATTTTCTTGATCCATTTGATCTCAATGCTGGTGCTTTTAAAGATGCAAATATACATTAACTATAAAGGATTCTCTTCTAATCAAAGGTTGTATTTCATTTTCACTCACAGTGACAAACCCCAACTGTGGATGAGGTTCACAAGACTCAACAGGCACTATGGACTGTCCAGGGCTTCTTTTGCCCTTGCTCACTACTGGCGCTCAGACACCAAGGGCAGCTTTTTTATTTTTTTTAATTCAAGCTATTAATGTATCTCCCCATCTCCCACCTCGTGCTGACCTGGTAATCACTGCTGTAGTGTAGATCATGCAAATGAAAAGCATAATTAATTGCTCAAATGATTCAAAGGGAGCTCTGTGGCTTAGCAAATAAATAAATAAAGGCGGGTGGGAGGACAGGTCAGATAAATGCTTTATACCAGCTCCTGTCCCCACTACCCCCATCCCTGACCTGACCTCCTGGTTCTGGTGATCAGCACCCAGCCCATCAAAGCCATAATCTTTTGCTCCTCCTCTCTCAAGGACCCCCCCCCCCGCGCCTGAGTTCTGGAGTCTTTCAAATTCCACCCCACCCCACCCCAGTGTGGTCGGTCCAACCGCTCTTCAACTCTGCACCTGGTCAGCGCTCCCGGGAACCTGGGCAGCCCCCTAATATTTACCCAGCTACAAAATCGAGGAGTTCAGAAAATAACTGATCTTCTTGGTCACTATCCTTGGGGAATCAAGGGGAAAGCATCTGTCGCTTAGGAGTGCCATCCTTCTGATCAGTGTTAATGACAGAATTGTTTCCCGGCTTTACCTCCTAAACACAGCAACTTCAGCAGTTGCTCAAATCAAAGCTCTCGGGAAGAGGCAAGATGGGAGAAACAATATTTGTTCATAAGAAGTGAACTCTTCTCTTTAATAACCCTATTCTTCCTTATTAGGGTTCATATTGAATTTTTTTGCAAAAAAATTATGTTGATTTAACCATAGAGTATTTACGATGTAAATATATTCCAAGATGAAAACGTCACAGATCAATTGTAAAGGACCCGGATACATAATTTTAAAAAATCAGTTTCAGTGTATATGAGGTTCTCACCCCACTTTCTCTGCTCAGTCAGATTTGTTTATGCAGAATCGACATTTAATAGTGCTAATTGCACTCCAGTTAAATTGCCCTGATTGCAGAAAGGGAAGCAATTTTCGTGCTCTCTGTCTGGGTTTGGAAGAAATTGTTTTATATTCACCTCTTTATAAAGAAGTGGAGATAAGGCACCGGGGCCTTTGCACAAATTGCACTTAGGGGCTGACTGGCAGCATTCAGGCGCTATAATAGAGCATTATTTGGCCGTTTTGAATAATGTAAAGCGTTTGCTGAAAGCTATTCTCCTGAAAATTGCTTTAACTTTTAAAAGGGTGATGATTCACTCCAAACCAGGCCTTTGTTACAGTGTCATTATTTCCCCAAATGTTTTAACAGTCAGCTCAACACTTTAGCATAACACATTGATCTTTGTTTAAAAACTAGATTTTTTAGAGGCTGAAAAATCTGTCAGACGAGAAAAAAACTGGACTTCCTCGGAAAGATTTCCTTAGGGACCCATGTCAGAGTTGAACTGGCCTGGGTGCTTGTCTCTGCGATCCTTTGGAAGCTTTCCCTAACTTTTATTGTGATGCTACGGATGCGTGTGCCTAAAGGAATATCCGAGTGCCCACGTCGAGAGTCTGACAGCTGGAATTACGTGGAAAACGGCAGGGGGAGGGGAAGGGGAGGAGAAGGAGAAGGAGAAGGAGGGGGACAAACTGGGCGCCCGGAGCCGGAGGTTCCTGCGAGAACTATCCCCCCCCCCACCACCAGGGGCGAGTACTATTTTAAATGGTTGGCTTGAAAATGTCACCAGTGCTAAATGGCTTTTCGGATTGTCTTATTTACGACTTTGTCAGGTTTCCTTTAGGAGAGGGTGTGCAGAGGGTGGGGGAGGAGGAGGATAGGGCAAACCTCGGCGCTTCTCCTCCGCGGGCTGCACGGGGCGAGTCGGAAACGCCTGGCTGCCACTTAACAATCCCTCTATTAGTAGATCCAAGAGGAGACACAGGAAGCCGAGGACCAGCTCCCCTTCCAGGGCAGAAGTCACCTGTTGGGAGCGGCTCCCGGCTCCCCCTGCCGGGCTTTCGGGCTGTTCCCGGCGGCCTAATCCCCTCCCCGCTCCACCCCAGGTCCCCAGGGATTTCTCACACGCCCCCTCAGGTTCCCACCACCGACCTCAGGGCGCACAGCCGTGAAGTTCTCCTGTGTCTCTTCTCTGTCATGATTTCCTTGGTGTTTTCGCCACCTAAAACATTTTAAAAAGAGGAAGAAATAACAGCATTCTGAGCAATATTCTAACGGAAAGCGACCCACATGGTCCTCCCCACCCACACAGGGCGCCAGGACGCACTCAGGCTCCATCTTTGGGCCGAGAGAGGAGCTAAACTCTTCGCGCTCTGGGGCCAAGAAATCTTACGAAAGAGGAGAGAAAAACTGGGAACATCGTTCCACGTCCTTTTCACTCTCTCCCCCTTCTTGACAACTTGTCTTTTTTTGCACTCGAGCATTGGGGGTTGGTGGTTCATTTGTTTTTGAAGAGCAGGATGTGGGTTTGGAGGGGAATGTGCTACATTAAAACCAGTACCCACGTCTACCCGAGGGCTCTGGTATTTCGAGTTCAAACGGAGCCTCTGGCTACCCTGGGCAAGAAAGAGAAAGTGGGGCGCGGAAAGAAGGGGAGCCGACAGCTCTGCGTTTGCGGAGCGAAGCAGAGCGACCCACGTGTCTGCGAGGACAACCTCTCTTCACCCCGGCCTGGGGAGGACGGGACGATTCCAGCCGCACCATTTGAAGCGCCCACATGCGGCCCGGTCCTCGGCGTCGCGGAGGAAGCCTCCGAAGACGGGGCGCCGAGGCTGAGCCTCTTGACAGCGCGTCCTCGCGCCACGCCAGTCTCTAGGCCTTGGTGGAGCAGCCTCGAGCTCCTGGGTCTGGAGTGGGGATGGGTTGGAAACGGAGCGAGGAAACTCGACTTCAGGCTGAAACGCGACATGCAAATCGTCGCCGGGTTAAACAAACAGCCGAGCAAGCTGCAGCTTCAGCGGGGGTGGCGGTGGGGGCGGACGCCGCTAGCGCCGGTCTCTGTTTCCAAAGTTGTTACAATGTGAAAATAAGCGGCTTCGTGCAGCCTGTTGTATGGGCTGCTTCCCACCCCCAAGCCACCCCCCTGGCAAAACCTGGCAGATAATCAGCACGTCCCACTGTTTAGTCATATTTGACAACTGGGTTAACCTGGTAGCTAGGCGCTGGTGAAGCCGTACAAAGGGTGCCCTCAATTACCACCAGAAGCTTCTGGCGTGAGTGGCACTTGTATTACCCTCGGGTCAGAGGCCAGAGCGACAATTAGGAAGTCACTTAGACTGCTGGAGGGGATGGCGGGATGCAGCAGGCTCCAGGCCTCCTAACAAGTCTGGGTGCAAAGCCTTGTAGCGAGGCCCGTTCCTCCCCCGCTCGCCCCTTAGTGTCTGGTGTGTGAGGTGAGGAACAGAGCCGAAGACCAACGAGAAGGATAAAATCACGAGCGAGGACGACGAATACCGGCTGAAGTTGTGTTCCGAAGGCAGGCGCCTGGACACAAAGTGAGCGTTGACATTTCCTTCACCCGGCCCTCCGCCTCCTTTCCCACAAGTGGGGAGTGGAGTTTCACTGTTAACCGTAACTTGCAACATCTTGGGGTGGCTGGGGCGGAGGGGGCTTGTGGCTCAGTCTCCACGGTACTTAAACCTGGTTTGGTGAGTGTGTGTAAATTTTTAATTGCACTGTAATTTCTTCCGTCCCCAGCCCGCGCCCCCCCCCCCCGCCCTCTCCCGCAGGCTTGACTGGCACGCGCGGGGAGCCCAGGCTCGGGGCCCTCGGCGCGTCTGATTGGCTGCAGGGCAGCTCCCGTCTGCTCTGCCTGCGCCCTCATTGGGCGAGAGGCGAAGCCAGCGGCACTTCAAAGCGGGTGCTCCTCGCACTTAGGCTGAGTTTAGCCGGCGGGAGCCTGGAGTCCGCTCGGCGCGAGCGCGGGGACGCGGGAGCCGCGCGGGACCCCAGCAGTGTTTCGGAGCAGCCGCCAGGCTCAGCCCCGCTCCCGGCCCCGCCGCGCATCCCAGAGTCCTGCTATGGCCACGTCTATACTCGGGGTAAGTCGTAAGCGCAGCAACGCATTTACTAGTTTTAACCGGAGTTAATTTTTCGTTATGGCTTCTTGTGATCCGCGGCTCCCAGAAACTGTTGCTGCGGGACTGCAGCTTCAGCTTGTTTTAGCACTTCCCCATTTCCGGAACGGATTCTTTCCTGGTTATCGGAACTCAGGAGATGCCTTTGTAAGAAAAGGATTTCTTAAGCAAGTTCCTTTTAATTTGGTTTTAAAGGCTAGCTGGAGGGTTTTCCACCTCTTGTGATTTCTACCCCTTCCCTCTCCGAGCCCCGCTTTGGGATTGTTGCACTTAGGCGACAGTGGTGTTTGCAGAAAACTGTCTTCCTCGCTTTGCAGTCCGTGCAGCCCCGGTAATAAACACGTAGCTGCGGCCCCCGAGTTTGCCTGTGACTTTGAAAGCCGTCGCTGGGCCGCTTATCCTCGGATGTTTTTGTAATCAGCGTGCGTGTAAATATTAAAACCAGGGTTTTCTATTTAAAAAATAGTCAAGTCGTAGCCAGCCTTGGGACGAGAGTTCCAAGTTTCGCCGGTCCTTGGGCCGCTGTTAGGCCGCCTGAGCCGTCACCCGGTGCTTGCTGTCTGTGTTTACCTTCACGGCGCACCCAGAAGGGCGACTGGGGGGGGGGTGCTGGAGAGAGGATCTGGGTGCCGGCGACCACCCAAGTCCGGTTCTAGGAAAGGTTGCAGCGACCAAGCGGACAAAACCGAGGCATCCTTGAATCGTAGCCTCCCCAGGAGCAACTTTCCAGCGCCTGTACCTTCACCCTGTGGCTGTCCCTGCCCCATACGCGGTGGTGCATCCTCTGTTCGCGCGTGGGGAGGAGGCGCGAGCCGAGCAGGGAGCCCCGGCCCCCGGGGCCAGTCGCGGGGGGACAAGGCTGCTCACGGGTGCACTTTGTGTTTCCCCCACTTCCTCCCGCCACCCTCTTCCTCCTCCTCGATCCCTCCTCCACCCCACCTGCTCCAGGAAGAGCCGCGCTTCGGAACGACCCCGTTGGCCATGCTGGCGGCGACCTGCAACAAGATCGGCAACACGAGCCCGCTGACGACGCTGCCGGAGTCGAGCGCCTTCGCCAAGGGCGGCTTCCACCCCTGGAAGCGCTCCTCGTCCAGCTGCAACCTCGGCTCCAGCCTCTCGGGCTTCGCGGTGGCCACCGGCGGCCGCGGCTCGGGCGGCCTGGCGGGGGGCTCGGGCGCCGCCAACAGCGCCTTCTGCCTGGCGTCCACGTCGCCCACGTCGTCCGCCTTCAGCAGCGACTACGGCGGCCTCTTCTCCAACTCGGCCGCGGCGGCGGCGGCGGCGGCCGGGGTGTCCCCGCAGGAGGCGGGCGGCCAGTCGGCTTTCATCTCCAAGGTGCACACGACGGCGGCCGACGGCCTGTACCCGCGGGTGGGCATGGCGCACCCGTATGAGTCGTGGTACAAGTCAGGCTTCCACTCCACGCTGGCGGCGGGCGAGGTGACCAACGGCGCGGCGTCGTCGTGGTGGGACGTGCACAGCAGCCCAGGCTCGTGGCTGGAGGTGCAGAACCCCGCCGGGGGGCTGCAGAGCTCGCTGCACTCGGGCGCCCCCCAGGCCTCGCTGCACTCGCAGCTGGGCACCTACAACCCCGACTTCAGCTCGCTCACGCACTCGGCCTTCAGCTCCACCGGCCTCGGCTCCTCGGCGGCGGCCGCCTCGCACCTGCTCTCCACCAGCCAGCACCTGCTGGCCCAGGACGGCTTCAAACCGGTGCTGCCCTCCTACTCGGACTCCAGCGCCGCGGTGGCTGCGGCTGCGGCCAGCGCCATGATCTCGGGCGCCGCGGCCGCCGCCGCCGGGGGGAGCTCGGCGCGCTCCGCCCGCCGCTACTCGGGCCGCGCCACCTGCGACTGCCCCAACTGCCAGGAGGCCGAGCGGCTGGGCCCGGCCGGGGCGAGCCTGCGGCGGAAGGGCCTGCACAGCTGCCACATCCCGGGCTGCGGCAAGGTGTACGGCAAGACGTCGCACCTGAAGGCGCACCTGCGCTGGCACACGGGCGAGCGGCCCTTCGTGTGCAACTGGCTCTTCTGCGGCAAGCGCTTCACGCGCTCGGACGAGCTGCAGCGGCACCTGCGGACTCACACCGGCGAGAAGCGCTTCGCCTGCCCCGTGTGCAACAAGCGCTTCAT
Organism: Thryonomys swinderianus; assembly: GCA_004025085.1. NCBI lineage: Eukaryota > Metazoa > Chordata > Mammalia > Rodentia > Thryonomyidae > Thryonomys > Thryonomys swinderianus. The sequence goes on along the minus strand of PVIC010001422.1, from coordinate 13,927 downwards.
GCGCAGCGACCACCTGAGTAAACACATTAAGACGCACAACGGGGGCGGCGGGGGCAAAAAGGGCAGCGACAGTGACACAGACGCCAGCAACCTGGAGACGCCCCGCTCCGAGTCCCCCGACCTCATCCTGCACGACTCCGGCGTCAGCGCCGCCCGGGCTGCGGCGGCGGCGGCGGCGGCGGCGGTGGCGGCGGCCTCGGCGGGAGGCAAGGAGGCCGCGAGCGGCCCCAGCGACTCCTAAGGCCCGGGAGAGCGCGAGCGAGCGGAGACGCGAGAGGGACGGAGGCCGCGGGCCAGCGGCGGGAAGCGGAGGGCGGGGCGGGCGCCCCGGCCCGGCCCGGGCTGCGCGGGAGGCTCGCCCGCCGCGCCAGGAGCCCCCTCCGCGGTCCGCCCCCAGGAGGGTCCACCGCGCGGTCCAGAAACAAAAGCGAACATCCTGCGGCACGGACCCCTTCGCAAACTGTGCATACAGACACACGCACACACACGCACGGCAGACCCACACTCGCGCGCGCGCACACGCCACTCGCACAAACTTCTCGAGCGAAGAGCAATACGCAGAAGCTCCCTCCTCCCCCACCTTCTTCCTCTTCTACCCTTCTCTGTCCTTTTCTCAAAAAACAAAAAACAAAACTAGCCACCATCCAGCAAAGACTGTCAGAACACTCGAAAACGAACGGGACCTATAAAAAACAGACCTTCTGTGTGGATTATATTATATATAAAATGCTCCAAGTCCTGCTTGATATCTACTTACAATGAGACTTTTTTTTCCTAAAAAGGAAGCATCAAAAAAGGCTTAAGGTGAGAAATTAAACTGGAAGTCTAGCGAGTTTCTCTGTATTTCATAACATCTGTATAAATAGGGTTCAAAAGATTGTGTTCTCTTTTATTTTCTTGTAAATGTTCATTCGAATAGAGGTTTTTTTTGGTGAATTCCTGAAATTCAGGGAGTTTTCTTTTTTAATTTTCTGATGCACTTTGTGAAAGTCAGTATATATGTAAAAGATATTTAAAATGTTGAGTTATCATTTCACTCAAACACGTAAGTTAAGGTCATTTAAAGAAATTAAATGCGTTTATCTGTATGAAAAATATCTTGACATCATATTTTCATTTTGGTATTATTAAAGGACTCTGAACAATACACCTACCTTTTTTTTTTAATATCCTGTTTCCCCCTCAGTAACCTTTACATGGGTCGATTTTTGTTTTTCTTTTTGGTTGGGAAACAATTCCCTTCATGTCAGTCATAGGTAATGTAAAGTCTATATGGGTTATAAAAGCCATAATACATATACGTTTTGGAGAAATCAAAATTATTTATTTGTATATCAACAGCGTAAATTAAATTGGGTTATAAGACTGTGTAGTTGTATTACTTAATGGGAGGGCTCTCCAAAGTTGACATCTTAAATTGCCTAAGAAAAGCAAAGTCTTTAGCAGCTTTTGGGGGGAGGGTGCTTACTCCTCCCAAAGGGGTCAGAGAAAACTTTGGTGAGTTTGTTTTTAAAAAGTGATATAAATACAATCTGTGAAAGGAAAAGGTTTTGTTTTTTTTTTTTTTAAAGCTCCCAAGACCTCTACGTTGGGAGGCATCTCAGGGGAATAAATCGCTAGAGTCAATACCCCGGAAAAGACATTTCATGCCTAAATGAAAATCTTGTTAAATGTTATTAATTTTGACTTAGAGCACACAGCAGCCCCCTGTGCCTTGTATTCCCTTATTAGGGATTCATGTCTTATCAAATATCTAATTAATCTCCTAGACATCATTTGTTCTGGCCAACTTTATCTCAGCTGGTCCACGGGGAAAACTCCAAATATTCTCTGTGACAAAGCTCCCTTGAAGATCTTTTTAATTGTCTAAATTAACTGCACCAAATTTGCATGTCAAACGGTAAAGGGCAACCTGAGATAAAATGTAAGCGTTTTAAAAGCCCCCAAACTAAGCACTTGATTTGATAACTAGGCTTTTTAATGTTATGGAAGACAACTGCTCCTTTCCTTTTCAAAGACGGCTGATCTATGCAAATAGTGAATTGGAAATGCCTAGGTCCCCGCGCCGTCAAATGGCCCTCGCAGGTTATTTGAATATCAGTGGCGCTGCTTCTGAAAAGGTTCAAGGATGCTCTCTGACTTCTTTGTGATTACTCAGCGCGGCGTCTTATTCTGAAGAAAAAAACTCAGGAATAATTAAAGGCTGGGATCAGGCCTGGGAACACATTTGGGACAGGAATCTCATTTAGACAGTCTCTTTCAAAATAAGGCACAGTTAAATTGACCAGAAGGCAATTATTGAAATGAAAATTATTTTCACTCTCTTTGTCTTCTGACCACCAACTTAACAGCCTCGTTTTAAAAGAGAGAGAAGGGAGAGAGACGAAAAGAAAATGGGTAAATGAGACAATTTCACAATTCAAAAAAATGTTAATTTGGAAAATAAAGTACATATTTACAGAATTTAAATATTTCTGGAAGGCCTTCCACACAATAGGAAACACAAGCGAAGTCAGTACCAGATATTTTCCTCCCTGATTACCGTCCTTAGAAACTTGAATGAAGATTTTGATTTTTAGGAACGAAAGAAAAAATAAGTAATTGTTACTAACAGACCACAGAACTCTGCTCTGAAAGGCCACGTAGCGAAGTAAGGACGGAACACAAGGAAGGTCCCCCAGCCAGGCTTTTGCAGCGCGGGGTTCAGCGGCTTCTTCCCTCTGTTTCTTGTACGCCCCGTACGTGGTCTTCCTAGCTCCTCTTCTTGAGTTTCTTCCTTTGGCCATTTTCTCTCTGGGCTCCAAGAGTCCCTAACGGGGCCTCCCTGCCTTGCCCCCACGTGCCTTGGGGTTCGGCTCTGGTCTCGGGGAGAAGCTGCCTCCGCGGCGCAGAGGCCCACCGGGTACCCGCGCTCGGGGTCCGAGGCTGGCGGCGCGGCGGCGAGGTGTGACCGGGGCTCTCGAGGCCAGAGGGCGCCGGGGCGTCGGGCCAGTCCGCGCGCTTTGTTTCTCGTGATAATACGGGTAGATCAAAGGCCAGGCCGTGCAGGTCCCCCGGCCGCGCGGCTCCCTCCGCAGGCCAGTGATCAAGGCCGGTGCGAGCTGCCTCTGCCCCGCGGGTCAGCCCACGTCCATCACCGAGGCCCGGGCACGGTGCGCCGCGGCCGGGCCAGTGTCCGGCGGGGAGACCGGCAAGCGCAGAGTCGGGCCCGGGGCGCGGACCTGGGGGTGACAGGTCTCCTCCTGGCCGGGCCCCCGCTCTGCCCTTTGAGTCCCTGACACTCCAGGGGCCTTGATCCGAGCGGGGGGCACCAGCCTAGCGAAGCAGACAGACATCACGCGCGTGGGAGGAGAGGACACACGTTGCGCCTCAGCGGAGGCGGAACGCGCCTCCCCAGGGCACCTCCAGGCCCCGGCTTGTCTGGCTCTGGGCCCGGGGGAGGCGAGACCGCGCCGGAGTCCCGGACACAGCGCAGGGCGGCGGCTTGGTGAGGGCCCGGCCTGCACCTCCGGGGCCCAGGCTCGCCCCGCGGGGTGCGTAGCGGAGCGGTTCGTTTCAGCCGGTTTCTCCGGGTTCTCTGACCCGCAGCTTCCTTCGCCGCCCAGGAGCGAAGACCGAGTTCTCCTTGGCTGTGCCTGCCCAGCCCCACTGCATACCCTCCCTCGGTGCCTCCTTTTCCTGACATTGCTTCCCCTTCGGGGTGGATCCGAACCAAGGAAAGAGGAAAAATAAGATTTTTCTCTCTCCAAGGAAGGAAGCATCATTTTGACGAAATTAGATTGTGCACCTGAACAGCGTGTCTGGACATTCCGTCAAACCGTTACAAGTCGGGTAAAATTGAATTTCTTTTTATTCAGATGGAAACTTTATTTATTTTAACTCTAATCTTATTTGCATCTATTATCTGTATTCACCAAGGCTCTCTTCCCCTACAAAAATGCAGATGAAGTAAATCTCACATAAATCCCGCCCATTTGTGTAATTGGTATACTAAGTGTTTATTTTAAGTGAGAATAATTTAGCTACAAATTTTCTTAAGGAATAACATTCTTAACACATTAAAAAAACTGAAAACTCTGATTTGCTTTTATGTTTGACAGTAGCTCTTGATTCCCATAAGAGGAGCGCGGCGAGCGCGGCTCACCGGCGCCATCTAGAGCTTGGAGACGGGAGGGCCGCGTTGTGTGCCCGGCGCTCGGCTCCGAGCAAGCCGAGACCTGCGTGGCCGCGAGCAGCAACCCAGAGAATCCAGCAAAGAAAAGCGAGGCTTAGCGTTCTGGCGGGGGTCGAGCCCGGCTGACGAGGGGCTACCCTCGGTGCTGCTCAGCGGCGTCTCCAGGGAAGGGGTCGTTTCTGAAACGTGCTAACTGAAAAATCCAAGCAGAACAAGTAACGCCCCACTTGGCCTGGGTCTTAGCTTTGCCGCATTAACGTCCTCCGCGCGGTGACTTCAGGGTCTCCCAACTCCGGAGGAGACGCGGGGCGCTGCGCGGCGCCGTGCAGCCTGGAGGGCGCAGCCCCACATCCTTCGCCCCACGACCCTTGGCGGAGGGCAGCGCGGACTCTCCGGGTCCCGGGCCCAGCCGATCACCCCATCACCAAGGCTGCCCGCGCCTTGGCCGCCTGGATGGGAAGGAAGGGGCGCTGGGGACGCGGAACGGCGTCGCAGCCGGGCTCCGCGAGGCCGGAGCCGCTCCCGGCCTCCTCCGTTTGGCCGCCTCGGCCCGAGTCGGGCGCGGGCGCGTCGGGCAGGTTGGAAACCGGCCCAGGCGGGGCACAGGGGCCCCCCAAGAGCGACGAAGAGCACCAGAATCTTCGTCCTGGACCCTCGCAAATGGTGCGCTCACCTTCCCGGGAGGACTGAGCCCTTTTGTACTCGCCTTTTCCCTCTGAAATCCAAATCTAACATCGGAACAGCTGGAGGCGCTGGCCAGCGTTCCCTCCCGGGGCCTCGCCCTCCCCGCCGTCGCCGCGCTCCCCGCTCCTCCCGGGCCGCCCCACCCCCAGCCGCGGCCCGCATCCGCGCGGTGACTTCCTCCCTGCCCGGCGCCGGCGCCCCGACCGCGTTTTAATTTGGAAAGCGGCGCCTCTCCACCCCGCGCGCGCTCGAGGCCGCGGAGGCGCCTTCGCCCGCAGCAGCGAGAGCCGGCCGAGGCGCAGGGGCGCCGGGCTCCCCAACTCAGCCCGGGAAACGCAGCGGCTCTTCGGGAGCTCGCAACCACCTTTGCAGCGGGTACTCGGCTGGGTTTGTATTTGCTGTTTTAATACAAACCCCGCCGCACTGCCTATTTCAAAGATGTGCTAATTACTACTTGGATAGCAGGGCGCAAAGTCCTTGTCCATTTCCCAGTACAAAGTAGGTTGCTAGAAAATTTGAAATTGCCTTTCAGCCTAAAGCTGCCTTACCTGAATGTCATAATTACAGTAATTATGTACATCCAAATTACATGCTAATTAAATTAGAATCAAATCGTTCTAAATCGAAATCAAATGAGGTAGTGAAGAATTAATCAATGACAACATAAATAGAGAGCTTCCTTCAGAGATATTTATTGTAACGATCCAAGGAGGAATTTGATCTGAAAAAGTCACCTGTTTATTTACTTTCAAATTAGTAATCAGTTATTATCCTTTCTCCATAATTTTAACCGTTCAGTGTTATTTACCCCCCACCCCTTCCAGACGCTGGAGTTTGTAGAAATATGTATGAGGTAAATACATACAGACATGCCTCCCCATATATCATTGATATAAATACATCCGATGTGTTAACAGCGCCAGTGAAGGGAAAGGCTTTACAGTGTCCGTGGGACGCCTCGCTCCAGGGCAGGTTGTTGGGGACGGGAGAAGGATTAGCATCTAAGGGTTTTAGGTTTTCCAAACACTCTTGCACTCTCTTCCTTTGGAGATTCATAGTGGGGATTTCGCAACATCTCGCAGGTACCTTACCATTTCTGGGTGATTCTGTTCTAAAAGAACCGCGCAGTGATAGGGTGTGACTCCCCACTTCCCTTTCTGTTCCCAGACTGCAGTGAGAGCTGACGTTTTCATGCTTTGCCCCAGGAGCCAGAGATGAGCCCTGGCTTCAGAAAGCGCTGTTTTCACCTGTGGAACCCGAGCGACCAGAACAATCCGCTTTCCTTCCTAACTGCCACCCGAGTCCGCCCCCCGACCTGCTCAGGGGTGACGCCGCGGTCGGCCCCTCCGGCGGGACCGAGGCGAAGCCCGCGGCGAGCCCCGGGGCGCAGCTCCCGGCGCCGCGGCACCGAGACTTTTGGGGGCGTTTGGGCCAGGGGATGGGGGCGGTTCCGAGTGCCAACCCCGAGCCTTCTCCGTTACACCTGTGGGGAAGGAGTCGAGCGGCTCCTTCTAGGGAGGATGTGCGACCCCAACTCCTGGCTTCTCCAACTGAGTGAGGGGTGGGGATCGAGGTGGCAGGGCGCGACCCGAAGGCCGACACCGGAGAGCGAGGGGTGGTGGCGCCTCTCGGGGCGAGAAAGGAGCGACCCCAGCCAGGACTGGAATAGCCTGCTCCCCGGCCCCCTTCCTGCGTCCTCTGAGCTTGGGGCGATGTCCTGGGAAGCGCCGGTCTCGACGGCACTGGGGTCCTGGACCCCAATTCTGCCCGTGCCCGCAGGAAGCCTTCGGGTGGAGGGACGCAGGGTTTCCGCGTCTCCCAGTGGGGAAGGCGGCAGCTCTGGAGTGCGTTTCTCTCCCTCCTAGTAGCTCTGCGATTTCCTCTCATAGCTCCCCCCACCGTACCGTTGGCTTCTGGGGACTGTGAGGTGCTTTTAAGTGTGGCCTGAAGGGAAGAGATGGGTAAGGTGGTGCGGGGTCCTTTGCGTCCTTTTCCGTGCGCGGGGACTGGGTTCCAGGGGCCTCCAGTCTGCAGAGCTCTCAGTGGCCATCGCGTGCCACACCTCAGAGTCCCCCAGTCTTACTTGTTCCTCGCAACTTTTTAAAAGCATTTCTCGACTTTGACCAGAAAGTGACTGCAAGGCCTACAGTAGTTGCATGCCCTTCTCTCTCTTCAAGAAGTGGTAACTACAGCAAAGATCTGCTTTTCTGAAAACGTAAATAAGATTTTTAAAAAATATCCTTTGCTACTGAAACCAAAAATGCAGTGTTCTTGCTGGTCTTAAACACATGGGGTGGGAGATGGGCTCAGTGGAAAGGTCCCGGCAGCGCCTTGGCCCCGTGCTCTTAGGTAAGACTGTGCAAAGCCCCCAGCGGACTGCACTTTCTTGAGTGGAAGCCAGAGCGCGCTGGATGTTCCGTGGGGAGAGCCGGGGAGGCCCGCAGCGGGCACGTGGCAGAAGAGCGGGAAAGGTCTCCCCACGCCTTCCGGAGAGAAAGCTCCCTTCGGACTGCGGCCACGAGAGTCACAGCAAGATTCACTTCGCATTGCAAGGTAAGCAGACCTGCTATGCTGCTGCGTCCACTGCCTGTGTTGGTATTTATTAAAAGACATTATGACGAATTCACTAAGTAGACAATTAGGCAAACCAGCTCTAACCTAGCAACTGGATCATTCCTGGCCATTTGTAAATCGACAGCACCTCCTACAGGCATTAATTTGCCAGTGTTGTGTTAAATGTTAAACTAAGGGAGAAGGGGTTTGGAGTGAGCAGGGTTTTGGCGTCTCCAAAATGTGTCCTACCAGTCTCAATATAGTCCCAGCCCCAGGCACAAATAATAAACCTCTAGGTATACCTAGATTTTTTTTAAAAAAAGAATTTCCTTATTAAGAGTAAGAATGACAAATTTTACCAGACTGATTTTGTTAAACAAGTCACTGCTGACTTGAGTTTTTACATTATCCATCAGACATGAATTCTCTTAGAATTTCTACACAGACCATTCTCTTATTACAAATCATCTTTTTATTATGAGCTTCTACATTTCAAGAGCTACTAGAATTAAATGCGTGTTTTTTTAAAAAATCATTTTCTTTTTCCCAAATCATTAGCATATATCAAACACGTAAGTTGAGAACCTTGAAAGCGATTTGTTAGGATTGAGCGTGAACCCTTCTCTTTCCCAGTTCGTGACGGTAGAGAGCTGCCTCCCTGGGGTCGCCCAGCATCCCGTGACCAAGACGGAAGCCAAACTGCAAACAGCATCTCTTAGAACACACAAGAATTTTTCTCAGAATTGGATGAGCAAGAATATTGAGGCTACAGCACTTCATGGTGTTGGAATCTTAACAATGAAGGATTAAATCAGAGGTTTAAAAATTGGAATGGCTACTTATAATGCTAAGAAGTGAACCACACTTTTCTGAAAGTCAAACAAATGTGCAATGCATATGTCTTTAACTCACTCTTAATTACAGGATGCATTTCAACATTTCTCTTCATGAATGCTACACTGGTTCAGAAGTCCTTTTTAAGGCAGCGAGTATAGCATAGGTTTTGACATTATAAATATTATAAAGTCTAAAAAGGCATAAAGTAGAAAATAATTACTGCAACACTGATGAACTCAAGGTGTAAATTACTAGTCTTTATCAATTTCAAATGTATGCTGTTTTTTAAGTGAAGCAGCAATGGGATTTCTGAGATGCACTGAAAGTGATTAGAGAATATGGAGAAGGAATCCAAGCTCTTCTCTTCCGCCAGCTCCCTTAATCTAAATAAAAGGGTTTACATTTTTAAGAAACTGTTGACTACTGAAACCATCTAAATTTTTTATATTTAACAGATGTATTTTTTAAAAAAAGTAAAACCTAATAACAAAAATAGTGTTCATGAGGTGAAATGTTTTTTTGGGGAATGCATATTATAGTCTATGATAATTTTTTCTTTAGTTTTTCCTTTACTATGTTTAAACATGTGGGAAAAACTCCTTATACATACTTATGAAACAACAAAATAATTCATATTCTCAATTATGACATTATACAAACACTTAAAGTAAAACCTTAAGCGTAGTAGCAAGGCCACGGACATAGAATGGTCCCCTCAAATGGACATGTCCTGATTCTAGTGAAATGGATGGGAATAGATGTAATTTCTATTTACATGAGAAAGGAAAATTAAGGTTGTAGGTAGAACTAAGGTTGCTAATCAGCTGGTCTTAACATAGGGGGATTATTCTGGATTCGTAAGTGGACCCAATACAATCACAAGGGTCCTTTTCAATTAGCAATAATCGCACCTCCGATAAACCTCACTGGCTGTGATGCTGCCACTGTGCAAAGCTCACAAGGATTCTTAAAAAATGGGAGAAGGATACAGAACATCAAAGGGCATGACTGGAGGTGAGGACCTGACTGCCCTTTACTCTTTCTGAAAATGGAAGCAGAGGAGCCAAGGAATGCCAACAGCATCTGGAAGCTGAACAGGGAAAGCAAGCAGGTTTTTCCTTCGATGCTGGTGACACCTTGACTTGAGCCTGGTGAGACCTAGGAGAGAATTCTGATCTCCAGGACTTTGAGGATAATAAATACGTTTGTGTTGGTGGAGGCATTTGTATGGTGGCATCGGCAACTAACAACAGCCAAAAGTAAACAGCTTGCTCTGAAGAACACACCCGAAGGGAGTTTAAAAGTCTCAAAGGAGTATTGATAAAAATGCAGTTTAATTCACAGCACTGAATTTCAACCATTACTTTGCTTCGAGCAAATTCAAATTTTAAGACTAACAAATTTGAATTAACAAAAGGAAAAATTATAATCAAAGTACTGTCATTCTTTGAACAAAGGAAAATCTGTTTTTAAAAATCTGGTACAGGGCAGTTACCAACAGTTATCTGAAATAACAGTTTACAGAGATGGGAAATCAAAATAATGCTATTTTATTAGAAGGACAGTAGCACATACTTCAGCCCTTGCTAATGGTATTCAACAAGAAAAAGAGATATTTCTCTTTGCAGGGGACTGTTCCCCATGGCCCCCTTCCTCTCTCCCCCTTCGGCTTCACTCTCCGCGTCCCTTCAGCGCTCATCTCAATGCCCTCTGTGCATTTTCTCTCTGTGTCTGTCGGAGCCACGGCTCCCGCCATCCCCTCTTCTGTTCCGTCCTGCAGTGGGACTCGACTGTGACCGGCTCCTTATCTCCCTTTGCTTGTCACCAGCAGGACTGCGGCTCCGGCTTCTCTCCTTCCTGCCTCGGGTTCTGCTCCCCTCATTTCTTTCGGCTCCTCCTTTCTCTGTCCCTACACGGTGGCTTCTGGGCTTTTGGTCAGAAGCAGGCTGGCGCCATCTGCTACGCTCTGCAGAACTCTCTTGTTTTATGGACCTCGGCATTTCCTTGGCTTTTTCCTTATTACTGTAACTGCTTGACGGTTCTTCAGAAAGTCTTCTCTTCTCAGACTTCTCTTCAGAAGTTCTGTTGTGACTTCCACAGCACTTGTTTTTCTTTTTCTTCTTCTTTTCTATTTTCTTTCCTTTGTAGTCACTTTCACTCTCACTACTGCCTTCTGAAGTCTCTGAAGAGGAGGAGGAGGAGGAGGAGGAAGAGGAGGACTTGTGTTTATGTTTTTTGTGTTTACTTTTGCTCTTGTGTAACTTTTTATTTTTTCTGTCTTTTTTCTTTTTCTTATTTTTCTTTTCAAGTCTGTCCAATTTCCTATAATTGAAGAGGAACAGTAACAAACTGAGAAATAGTCTCTTCATCACTACAAAATTGTCAATAGACAATGTATTTTCTTGGAGCTCCTAAAAATGGTAACTACAAATACATTTTTTAACTTATGAAATGACAAATCATTTTCTTTCAGATTATTCAAGGAATGCATATGCTGAGTTTGGGTAAAAAGTTAAATCTATTAAGCTAATTCTCTGACTATACTATCAATGGTAAGAACTTAAAAAATTCTAAGTCAGAATTTGAAATTATTTCATACTCTAGAAGCCTGTGAAATGTATAGTTGGATCTGTTCAAATTCACACATGTACCTATCATCGTGAAAAGTTAGCTTTGTGTACATGCTATTTTTAAGTACAGAAATACTGGCTTTGGGTCTTGGTGCTTGCCTACAATCCCAGCATTCGTGGGGGCTGGGGAAGGAGGATCACAAGTTTAAACCCAGCTTAGGCAGCTCAGTAACTTATCAAGACCCTGTCTCCAACTAAGAAATAAAAAAGGCTAGGGATGTATTGCCGACTGTGAAAGCCCTGGACTCAATCTCCAGGACCATACAGACATACAAAGTATGGAAATACAATAATTCAAGAATATGTAATATGTTCTCCAGAAATTCTAAGACTATACTTACTATAAGTATTTTAACTACAGCATTCTGAATTTCTTCATGTTCTCAGAAGGACTTGTTATGTTTGTGTTACTAAATCATCTTCCTTGGGTTCTGTCCAGCCAGCTATTATTCAACTCCACATGCTGAAAACATCATGAGCTCCCTCTATTGGACTCAGCAGATATTTCCTGGATTTTTAAATCCACAGGTAGTCTAAGAAAATTTATATTTATCTTAAACATTATTTCAGTATTTCTCAGTAAAGTTTATAAAATACCAAAATACATGGCTAAGATATTATCTAAAAATAATCTGTGTACAAAGATATATATATATGTGTGTGTGTGTACAAAGATGTATATGTGTACAAAGATATATATATCTTTGTACAAAGATATATATACATATATACACACATATATACATATATAATATATATCTGTAAATATATATATATATATATATATATATATATATATATATATATATATATATGGTATGAAAAACAAAACTTCAGTACAAATAAATAAGTCTGTTTCCAAATTAATAGTTCTAAAAAGCACCAAAGATTTTTGGGACAATCTGCATAGACAATCATATTCATTTTCATGTTACTGAAAAGACAGACAGAATTATACTATTATAACTGAAAAGTAAATCAGTAAAATGTGGCTGAAGGGGCAGGTCACTTACAAGGCTAAGCTTAGGTTTGGTTCCTCTAAAATAATCATAAAGAGCTCATAGTGTTGGAGTTGAGTATGATACCAAATGAAAGTAAAGGAGAGAAAATCCGTTAGAGGGGTACTTATTGTTAATTACCTGAGAAGTTTCTGTTTTTGCTTGGTTGTCAGTGACTTTAAGAATTCAACTTCTGGATCTTCTTCACCTTCACTTGCAACATACTCCTGAGTCAACAAAAACATCATTTAATTGCTAGATTTTAGATAAATTATCAGGCAGGAAGGAAATGTATAAACAAGAAATTTTGTATTAAGGACATACCATAGATGAACATGGTATTTTGGATTGGAAGGTGGGAAGAAACTGAAAAAGACACTTCTGTGGCTGCCTTCTAAGGTGGACCTAAGCTCAACACAACTGCTGTGCCAGTGTTAGGAAATTCACCAAGAAGAAGAGGACAGAGAAATACAGACACAATCATGATAGCTGGTTTTACATACTCTCTAATTTAAATCTTTGCTAAACAAGTATTTTATTTCTAATTTAATGAAATATAGGAAAAGCCAAGAATATCATGAGTTATTAGGGGTCTGGCTCAGTGGAAAAGACTTGCCTAGTATGTGCAAGTCCTATTTTTGAATCCCAACACTGCCACAAAACAAACAACAATAAAAAAGGAAAATTATCATAAGAAGATTAAAATATCCAGTTTTGGCCTTTACAATATTGACCTTCAAACACTTACTTTCAGGAGCTATGATCAATTTAATACAGGTTTAAAATATTTTATATAATTTTTAGGAGTTTGTTTCTATATACTGTACTTATTGGTTCAACTTAATGTCACTTCAGATGTAAGTTAGCATGGAAGAAAAAACCAAATTTAACAATTCAGTTAAGATATTTTATCCACATAAACCCAGAGGAACCACTTCATTTTTTAAAATATAGGTTTATAAATAATTTCTCATTTAGGTTAAAATAATAAGGCAAAATCAAAACATTTTGGGCATTTTCTTTGGTGTATCTTACTTTCCTACAGATATATGCATATTGGAAAATATTAAGCAGCAATTCACAAGCAATCACATTTAGATTTGTAGACATTTTCAGCTTACTGATAAGAAGATCATTACCTGTGATGGATCATTTGCGGTCAAGTTTCTCCCCAGTACATTTCGTTTCAGTGCAAACCCACTGTTTCTCATCTCCGCTATTAGCTCCGAGGGGTGCATCGATGGCCCTGTTCACAAAAATCACAGTTTGAATGTATCATTTCTATCTCACTACCTTCTCGGACTCCACAGTAGGAATGCAGTTGAAGCTTTGTTAAGTAAAATCACAGCTAAATCAACTCAATAATCTTCTGCTGAGCAAATAATCAGATATGATTTTCTAAAACAGCAGTCTGGAGATTCAGAATAGAAAATAATTGCATTTTTCCTTACGTGCAAGGGGCTTCTCTTCTTATGTAACTTTATCATGTTGAAAAAGATATATTTAGATGTACCTCGCTGGAAGTTTTTAGTATAAAATAAAATGAAAAAAACCCCTAAACTTTTAATACATTTATTCTCTCAATAAGAATTCACTTTTAAGATACATATGCAATTTGTTATCCTAGCTTCCAGTTGAAAATTTCTCTCTTGTTTATTAAATACCAATACAGTACTGAATACACGGCCATGTGGTTAGAATTATCAACAACCACAAACACATACACATGCATACATGCCCCTCTGCGTAACCATCACATACATATCCAACTAGATCTTGAAGTTGCAAGTTAGTACTCTACCAGTTTGGAGTTAGCACCAACTTTATTTTTTTTTTGAGACAGGGTCTTGCCTTGTAGTTCAATCTGGCCGTGAGCTCACTATGTAGCCCAGGCAAGCCTCGAACTCACAGCAATCCTCCTGCCTCTGTCTCCCGAGTGCTGGGATTATAGGTGTGAGCTACCACGTCCAGCGTGACAAGTTTAGATTGGATACTGGTGTGTTTATTTTGTATTATTTCACAAGCTGCTGTTCCCACTTTTTTTTTTTTTT
>PVIC010001421.1:55618-92037 GCA_004025085.1 Thryonomys swinderianus | reverse complement strand
AAAGAGGGAGGGAGGGAGGGAGGGAGGGAGGGAGGGAGGGAGGGAAGGAAGGAAGGAAGGAAGGAAGGAAGGAAGGAAGGAAGGAAGGAAGGAAGGAAGGAAGGAAGGAAAGAAATGCCAGCCCCAATACGCCTAATCCTTGCCCTACCTGCTTTAGAGCAGGCACGAAACAAAAGATTAGGGATGGCAGGTAAGGCAAGGAAGGACAGGCAGACTAGGACTGGCATTCCTTATCTCTAGTTTTCAATGCTGATTATTTTCTAGATAGGTCTTACTTGGAGGAAAACAGTAGCAAGCTGCGACAGAAGACAATTGCACCTTGTTCTTCAGTTCATTACACAGCTGTTTTTCTTCTTTTTTTTAATTTTCATTTGTTGGTTTCTTGTCCTTTTTGATCACAAAGGAATTTATGTATTTTGAAATGAATGACTTTTCATGAAGGTTGTTAGTACAGCTTTTAAACAGTAGATTTCTGGTAAAGTATCAGTGACTAATATTTCCATTTCCAGACTTCGGAATCAAGCAACTGAGGTTTGAGTCTAAATTGCCTTCCCCTCCCTGCTTAGTAGTTTGGTGACACTAGTAGTTTCTCTACTGCATTTCAGTATCTTCCTAAGTAAAGGGGGAAGAAATACCTACCTCCTAGGACCATTCTGAGGATTAGGTCAATTAAACCATAATCCATTGTTACTAACTGCCATCAGCCCTTTCCTTTATATAACAGAAATCTGATGCTGCAGCTCCCTTAACAGGTTCCTGCCCCCTTGAACCACTGGTGGCACTTGCATGGCTGTCACATTGTGTGGCTTGTACCACTGGTGGAGGAAGTGGTACAGTCATGCATAGGACAGTCGTGCATGTACCACTGGCGGTTGAAGCCACCCAACAGTAAGGCATGCAGATCTTGCCCCCATTATGAACATGTTAAGCCCCCAGAAAGTTCTCTTAGAGTAAACATTATAGAAGCCGGATCCACGGCATGCTCCCGAAGCTGCTTTGTACTCTGCCCTTTGCTGACCTTTCCCTCCCTCGCCTTCTGCCTCCCCCAACATGTGAGTAGCACTTAGGTTCTGAGAACGAAGAATCCCACCAGCCTCCTATCTCCCCCTTTACCTCTCCTCCATCTCATGCCCCCCTTGCTCTCCCCCTGTCCCAGACACAGCTGCCCCTCCCAGCCCCATGCCCGAGTGAGGGCTGCCACGTCACTGCGCGTCTGCCTGCATAAGAACCTGGCCTCCTGTGCAGAGTAACCTGGAGGATGCGGATCGAGCCTAGGAACATAGGGCTCAGTACTGTCAAATATCCAATCTTAGATACATATTTGTCGGTGGGTGAAAGAAGGAAACTGGTACTGTAAAAAAAAAAAAAAAAAAAGCAAAGTTACATACTGATAAAGAAAAAACTATAAAATCTAATACCAGTAATAGCTTTCCATGTAAAAAGGGTAACTGCTGGCTGTGTTTTGTGAATAATATATCATAGTCCAAAATCAGAAATGTAAGCCTCCCTTTTGTGGTAGGTGTGTAAACTCGAGAAATTGGCTCTGTCTTCTCCAGAAGGTGAGTGTGTAGGGCGCTGGGGATGCCACCAGCAGGGAGCCCCACAGGCCTCAGCAGACCACAGCCCCGACTCAGATCTCCAGCACCTTCCTGCTCTGAGGCAGGGCACTGGATTTCCACACAAACAGCATGGCCAGCTAGAGCTTCGCCTTTTTCTGCTCAATACTACCAGCTAATATTTATAGCACTTTACGCTGGACCTACACATGCCATGGGATACCTCCCTCACTTGACCGAACAACACGTCTACATCCATTATCCCAGTGTTGTCAACAAGGAGCTTGTCTTGAGAGGGTAAATGGCAGAGCTCAGTTTGGAACTTTGATGGTTTGATGTTCTCTTTTAATAATGATGGCCGTTCCAGGAAACATCAAAATATAGGTATGAGTCAAGTGCGGTGGCCTATAACTGTAACCCCAGCACTCCGGGACAATGGCGTAGAGGGATGAAAAGTTCCAGGCCAGCATTTCTTAAAGGTCAGGCTGGGGATGCAGCTCAGGGCAAAGCCCCTGTGTTTAATCCTCAGTACTTCAAAACAACAAACAAAAACTGGTATGAGAGTGAGCTTTCTTCACTCCATACAAAAAGTATATGTTATTCACACCATAAGCTAGCCAAGAGTTTGTGTTTGTCCTCCTGGCCTACAGTAGCGTGCTGTCGCCATGCTGTATTTGACAGCCCTTGCTCCAGTCCATTTTTGTTGCCTACTTTAGCCAAGACCAGGAGACCTGGGATGCAGAGAGGGAGGTTTTGGAGCCAGTGTGATGCAAATTTAAGCCCGGCTCCTCCACCAACAGCCTTGAGCAAGATCCTCCCGACCAGGTTTCCATCTGCGGAGCTGGGGTTGTGGTGCTTTCCTCATAGAGGGGTCCAGAAGAAACCCAGAATCCAGAGAATTCCATACATTATGGCTTCCCCACCCCTCTCTGAGACAACAGGAAAAACAGAGTGGCTACCAAATGTCAGAAAAGAATAAGTCATTGTTCTAACTTAGCTACGATTGGTGTGGGAGTCACAAGTCAAGGGTTTATGATCAAAAGCAAAGCACGAACACACCTGTTTTCCACTCCAGCCTCAGTTTGCTCTTAACTACAAATAGGAAATTACCTCAGTTCCGGAAGAGAAATGAACCCACTTTCTAAATGCAAATAATTGTCCAGCATAAGAGATTTATTACTGAGAAAGGGAGATAAGCTTGTGTTGGTTTGTTTAAAAGATAAAACAAGACAAAATCAGTGCTGTTGAGCTCCAGAAATGACTCTGCTGCAGCCAGCAGAAACTTCTGCACACAATGCGCCTCCACCTTGGCTCCCTCCCAGTTAGGCCAAAGCCTCTGACTCAGTTTTCCAGAAGATGGAAGATCAGTTGTTGGAGACAGATGAGAAGATTTTATCAACTAGATAAGAGGCCTGTGAGATCATCGAGCGTTGTCCTAGATCTCTACTGAGAAGTCAGCAGTGTGTAATGCAGGGTGATCAGAAGGGCTGTAGAAGAGTCCTTGGGCCACTCGCTCTTCTCCCACTGGCCACAGTGCTAGCCCCAGATGTGTGTGGCCACTTTTCTGCCCAACACTACTCTACACAGGCCACATGGCAAGAAGAAGCAGAAAAGCATGTTCTCCAGGGGTGGAAAAGCAAAGGCCAACGTATCCTTTAGAGGCTCTGCCACTCCATTCCCACCAGGGTGCTTATGACCCACTTGCGGTGGTTCAAGTACCCGTGCGCTTGTCCCTCCTGCCCATGCCCACCTCCTCAAGGCCACAGACTTAGCTCCATGGAGAAGCTGGCCCAGGGACAAAAGCACACACGCTCTGTCCTCCGTGTCTATTTCACCTGCAAACCTATGACGAGCGAGGATTGCAGTGGGCACGGGAGGAGCCTTAAGTCCCCTCATCCTTCACTTCGCCCCACACAGAGAGCTGGATCCCCTGAGGAAGAAGGACAGGATGAGGATTTCTAGCAGCAGTAATGCCTGCGGGTCTTACCTTTGAAACTCAGCACCTCCTGGACCAGAAAGCTTTGCAGCGTGTGTCTTAAAGGGAAGGACTAGTCACACTGCCTCAGAACGTCTGCCTGGCCACTCACTAACAGAAGGTTCATGAGTCCCTTGGTCTCACTCAAGTAAATCTGTAGAATGAAAATTTTGCAAGGTTAATCCTTATAGGAGATAATGCATGAAAGGAACTTAACACAGTGCTTGGACCCAGTAATTTAAAAAAAAATATTGGTTCATACTATTGGTAAGTTGGAGAAATGGAGCAACGTTACCCAAGTTTCCACTCAAGATGGAACCCAGACAGTTAAAAAAAAAACTATTAGAAAAGCATTATGCAATATTTGATATATTCCTGAGCATATATGCAATCCATGTAACATGTTATAAAATAATACAATGAAATAAAATGAGATCTTCCGTTGCTTCCTCCAAGAGGCTTACCCAAAGAACACAACAAGTATTTGAAATGAAAAGTGCTTAAATGTTCACACCAAACTCTTCCTTTCCATCTTTTTCTGACACTTGCAGCTCTCAGGCTCCCCCTTCTCCACCAGCAGCAGATAATGTGGAATTTCTTGCAGCAGATGTGGAATCTAGTGCCCTTACATCTACAGCCTGTCTTCTTCTATATCCTGCCTTGCCCTGCTCGTCGGTCGTGTCCTGAGATCAAGTTAAAGGCACTCTCTTGTTCTCAAGACATTCGCTGTTGGTATCGTTGGAGATTTTAAAGATTTTGATCTTCTATCACCTGCTCGCAACGACTCCATGCATTCATTCCTTCCATTTCACGCAGCACCGAGCACGACACTGACGGTCACACGGCAGGTAAGTTCTAGTTGGGGGCAGATTAAAAGAAAATCCAAACATAAAGTCTATGACACATCAGAAAGTATTTTACACTGTGGAACATCTTGAGCGGGACGGTGGAAGAGGGAGTGCCGGGGGGTCAGCAGAGCAGTCTCACACCGGGATGACACAAAAGCTTTGTGAACGAGCCAGTTAAGCAGAAACCTGAAGAAAGCGTGGGAGGGTTAGAAAGTACAGGCCGAGCAAAGAGCTCAAGGAAGTACAGATGGCCACACAGACAATGCTGGGCAAGAGCAGGAACGAGAGCTCAGCAGGAGAGGCCCTCTTGACCAGGGTGAGCCATGGGGGGCCAAGAGAAGGCGTGGGATGCTGTTAGAAATGAAATCAACTGTTGATTTCTGTGCTGTTTCAGGTCGTGCCTGTGCCTCATTCTCAAGGATTTATGTCAGTGCAAAACCATGCATGGAAACTGTAAAAAGCCAGAGTTTGGGAAAGACAAGGATGCATTTGGCTTTTGACATAAAATTTGAAATCAACCCTTTGTCAATATTTCCTAAAGGGAAAACCCATGCAAACCCTGAGTCTCCACTCAGCTCATTCTGAAGCAGTGAGCATGCTTTCTGTGCAGTTGGTCAAACCCTCTGTACTTCTCCCTCCTTTTCCTCTGGTCTTCTCCACAGGTGTGTGCAGACTTCCTGGGATTTCCTCACACTGTGCGGACCCATAAATGTTGGTTCCTTTGACTGCCATGCTCTGTGCCCAGGGGCAGCCAGGATCCCAGCTGGCCGGCCTCACCAAGTCTCCTGCCGGGCCTGGGACCTGGGCCAGCAGCAGGTTGTGGAGCCTGAGAGAACAGATTGCTGGAGTTCGGTCAACAGAACAGATGTGTACGTAGGGCCAATCTGACCACAGAGAGACATTTACCCACACCTTTTCAAGGTGCACAGTTGCCTGGTTAAGCCAACTCAATTAGAGATGCATTTATTTCATGATAAACAAAGGGAGAGGGAGAGAGAAGCAGGGAGGAAGGAGGGAGAGCTCTTCCTCCCCGAGATGTGCAAATTGTCCAAGAAGAAGCCAAATACCTCAAAAATGCTACAGGCCAGCTTTGGGAAACAGATATCCATTGAAAAGGACCAAGAGCATATTCATGGACTAAACGTTACCACACTCAGGTTAGTCAAAGGCAAGAAGCTATTGATTTTTTTTTTAAAAAGAGCTATTGATAAGTTGTTTATCATTCATTTCCAAGCACAAACAGAGCCATCTTTACACTGAGGTAGGAGGAGGCTTAGCGGAGCTTCCCCTGCAGATCTCCCACTGTCTCCTCAGACACGCAGGTAGTGCCAGCTTCTCTGCAGCGTCTGCTACTTCTAGTCATCTCAAAGGAGGAACCAGTACAGTGTCTTGATTCTAAAGACACGTGAAATGGAACTGCAGAGACTGGGCATCCTGTAAATGAAGTAGCCAGGGCAATTCTCAGAGGGAAAGAGGGCTTTCTCGATGAGGCCAGGGCTACCTCCTTCCGCTCCGCGGGAATATACACCACCGCTCTCCCTACTCTGCCTCTGTGCACTACCTTCTGGGCCCCACCCTGAGCACCTAATGACCTTAGCTTCACCTGCCCGCTGAGCCCAGGGGTCGGCGGTCAGTGAGGCTCCTGAAATATGACCTTCCTCAGCACGTCTGCTCCCCTCCTCTCTGCTCTGCAGGCACCTGACACACAAATTTTTTCCACATTTCCAACTTCCAAATCATTCACAATACTTGGCATGTGCCTTTGCTCACTGTGTTCATGAAATAAAAGCCTGAGCCTTGAATTGGCTAGAGGAGCTTAGGGGAAGTTTCTACAAGAGGACAGAAAAGAAAGTTAGCACAGCCACAAAGCTGAATGGAACCAAACCGACTACTTCCTACTGTCAGACATCAAGCCAACTGCTTCTCACGATACAGACAAGGGGAGAAGAAACATGATTACCCAAAATGACAGTTAAAAAAAGAAAAGTTCACTTTCGGATGTGCTAAATCTTTCCTGGGAGAAAGCAATGAGAGTATCACCAAGTTAGAAGGGGACTCTGGAGAGTGGAGGAAGTCAGTCCAGGAGTACAGATAGATGGCAAATGCAGGAGCCTCGGTGTATTTCCAGAAATTAGGTTCCGGGACAGGGAGGAGAGGAGCCGGACACTGTCCACCAGGACTATGAGCACTCAGCGCATCGTCTGAGCAAACTCATGGAGCTCACTGCTGGCAGGAGGCACCATCATGAGATTATTGCCTGAGGGAGCTCTGAAATTGGGATGTAGAAGACAGGAAAACACTTAGAAAGATTTTCTCTACAAAGAGGAGTAGAGAGGAGAGGAGAAATAGAAAGTGAAAGTAAGTAATATTACCTGACTCCCAGGGTTAACCTAGGCTGTTAAAACATTACCGGCAACAAACAAATAATCCATTCTCAGTTTTTAAAAATGTGCAACAATCCCAGATAGGTGCAAGAACACCTTGTCCTCTAAAATTAACTCCTGCCCTGTAGAAACTACTGGTCTTCAGAAGGAAAAGTAATAAAGAGACACCACAGTCTCAGGTCATGAGCCCTGATGTGACCATTCACTCCTCCATTTGTACTTTCATGGAACAAATGATTTGCAGAGCAGTTACATGTAAGGCGTTCTTTTGGGGGTTGTGAGGGCTGAAACTCTGTCTGTATCCAGACTCTCGGAAGTTAAATACAAAGCTCAAGTATATTTTACTAAATCCATTCAAGGTACAAATAAGTAAATCATAGATCGTATAATATCAAAGTAAAGAGGAAGGGAGGGTGTTTTTAAGAAGAGAGATCAGAACAGGTTTCATGGGCCAAGTATCATTTAGACTGGGTGTTAATGTGTAAGTTGCAGTACATTAAAGTTTGGACACAGACTTGCACACAGTAAGAATTATAAAAATTACCTTCTTGTATATGAGGGTTTGCTATTCATATAATTGAAACTAACATACTTGTTATTACCAAAGTAATTTGATGCCATCCTTCACCATGGTCCTACTACCTGGAATGCTCTTCCCCTCCTCAACTCCTTTCTCCTTGACCAACTCTCTGTTGGTCTTTCAAGATCATTACCAATCTGAGGACACACCCTGAACCCCAGGGTTCTGCCCTCCATCATACTGTCACTGTGCTCTGTATCCTGAGCATAGCCCTGTGATCCCTCCCTCTCCCCCAGGGCCCGTGCACCCTCATATATTGATTGTGAGCTTCTAGAGGGCCCTGCCTGGGTTAGAGTCGCCTCCACATATTCCAGGTCAGGCCAGAATGAATGCAGATGAGAAATGAAGCCACGGGGTAAATGAGATGGCCATGTCTCAAAAGTTGACATAAGGGCCAGAGGGTTAGCTCAGTGGTTCTGGCGCCTGCCTCGCAAGCACAAGGCCCTGAGTTCAATTCCCCATAACCACATGCAGTGCTGCGTGTGGTGACTCACACCCTGCAGCAATCAATACCACATACCACAGAGCCAGGCGTGGTGGCTCACACCTGTCATCCCAGCACTCGGGAGGCAGAGACAGGAGGATTGCTGAGTTCGAGGCTTGCCTGGGCTACATAGTGAGCTCAGGGCCAGCCTGAACTACAAAGCAAGACCCTGTCTCAAAAAAAAAAAAAAAGTAGACATAAGGGCCAAGGATAGATCTTTGTCTATAACTTTTAGACAGCAAGAAGAAGAACTATAATAAAGAGAAGCCTTGATTTCCCTGGCAATAGACCTTGAATATCTTTAGGGATTCTCTTATTCATTGTTCCATCAGAGAAAAAAGCTTCCCTTTTGTCATGGGGATGTTTGGTCAGAAACAAATCTTCACAACACAAGCCTTATGCTGATGTCTTATTGACTAGTTAAGTAAGCTGGTGTATTCACTCCACTGTCTGTGCACCCCAGTACCTTCCTACCCCCAGAAAAGGAAAGTGTAGACCCAAGGCAGAGCCTCATCCAGAAGCACGTGAAAATTGCCCATGACCACTGCCCATGTGCCAGCCAGCAGTCTAGATAAAAGAAACGTTTTGTTTAGGCAGTTATCAAAAGAAGTGCCAGATCACCTGATTCACAGCCTCAGAGACCAAGGGGACACTCAGTTCAGGTTTCGCCTTTCTAAAACAAAGGTCAGACAAAATGTCATTTGCTTTGAAAACCTAGAACACCCCTGCCAATATATAATACTCCAAAGAGGTAACCCAGCTTAATTTCACAATTAATTTCTTTCTTCAGAACCATTTAGACTCCTGCCTCTAGGGTGCACTTGGTTCACACTAAGTTTGTGGGTTTTAGGTGTGTTCTGTGACATGCTCTGAGCATCTCTCACATATTTTTGTTTACATTTTGTGAGGATGAATGTGCCCAAATGCCATTCTGGAATTTTGTTTACAAGAGAAGCCAGCAGTCAGAAGCCTATGTAATAAAACACACACTATTTGTCAAGGAGATATAATACTCCAACGAAACTATAGTATGTTTACTTATAAACTCTTTGTCACTCCACCAAACAGTACAAGAAAGTGACCGTGCCTCAGATTCTTTCCTTAAGCCAGTGTAGAGATTCTTTTTCCCTCCCGTGGCTCTAATAAGAACTGCTCTGTTCCACATTCAATACCACTGCTGACATTCTAGAGGGAGAGGGGAGGTACAATTTATGAGGCACTGGTAGTTGAGTGACCAGGCTCTGACCTCTCCTGAGCATTTGGGCAAGAAAACACCTTGGCGAGTTTCAGATGGTTCCTTCAACAGTTGTGAGCTTTTCTCCCCATGTGATAGTGATCATTATTTTCCAGCACCTTAGGTCACCATAAAAACAAACTCAGGCTATGTGCAAATGGATACACCTGGAGGACACACTAATAAGTGAAATAAATAGATCACAGATATGCAAATACCAGATCTTTTCTTTGATATGAGCACCTGTAGATGTAAATGAGTACTAGAATGTATGATAGTTTTTGTACAATAGAAAATATCCAAAGGGAATTTGTGTAGGAATATAATGAGGGGAAGGAATAAATATGATTCCAAAAGAGAATAAAAGAGCATGTATATAGGGGGTGGGGGGTGGAAATGTGGGTAAAAATGAGAGTTAACTTGTGTCATATACTGGCACAAATTCCCCAATGTTGTGTGTGATTGTGAGCTGTATATAAATGTACCAATAAAGAATTCAGTTTAAAAAAAAAACAAGTTCAGGCTGTGGATATCTTTTTTATTATTATTATTTTATTGGTACATTATATATACACATCAAAATAACACTCCACATCGAGAATTTGTACCAGTATATGACACGACTTTATTCTCATTTTCCCCCTCCCCTACCTACCCTACCTCCCCCATCCCTATACACACAAGCACTGTTTCCTTTCTTTAACCATCAATTTTTTCTTTCTTCATTATTTACCCCCAAACCTCATTACCCTTTGAATATTTACTATTTCACAAAATCAATCATGCATTCTAGAACACATTTATAACTTTAATTTCTCATACCAGAGAAAATATACGATATTTACAGATCTGTGACCCATTTATTTCACTTATGAGTATGTCCATTTGAGTGTAAATGATTCAATCTCATCATTCTTTATGGCAGAGTAATACTCCATTTTATTTTTTTTAAAAACCCACACATCTTCTTTATTCAGTCTAGAGTTGATGGGCATGTGGGTTGTTTCCAAGATTTAGCTGTCACAAACTGAGCTGCTATAAACATGGGTGAACATATGTTGCTGTGATAGGAATCTTATAATTCTTTTGTGTATATCCCCAGCAGGGGAATAGCAGAGTCAAACAGAACCTCTAATCCTAGTTTTTTGAGGAATATTCACACTGATCTCCATACTGGTCTATAATCCCACCAACAGGGGAGAAGGGTTCCTTTTACTCCACAACCTCACCAGCATTTGTTGCTGGCTAATTTCGAGATAGCAGCCATTCTTTGTGGAATGAGATGAAATCTCAGAGTTACTTTCATCTGCATCTCTCAAATGGCCAGTGACAATGAGCCTTTCTTCATACACTTCTTAGCTGCTTTTACTTCTTCCTCTGAAAAGTGTCTGTTCATTTCAGATGCCCATTTTTGAATTGGGTCTTTACATTTGGGAGGACTGATTTGAAGCCCTTTATATATTCTAGATAGTAGCCCTTTGTCTGAGGAATTACAGGTAAAGATTTTTTTCCCATATTGTTGGTTGCCTTTTGGTTCTGCTGATGGT
Source organism: Thryonomys swinderianus (assembly GCA_004025085.1). Taxonomy (NCBI): domain Eukaryota; kingdom Metazoa; phylum Chordata; class Mammalia; order Rodentia; family Thryonomyidae; genus Thryonomys; species Thryonomys swinderianus. The sequence continues at coordinate 81,429 of PVIC010001421.1, read as the reverse complement.
TTCTTTTGCTGTGCAGAAGTTTTTAATAGAGATCCCATTTGCTGATTTCTTCTGTAGTTCATGTGCTATAGAGGTTTTATTCATAAAGTCTTTCCCTAAGTCAATGTCTCCAAGAGTTTTACCTAACCTATTCTGCAGCAGATTTAGAGTCTCTGTTTCAATATTTAGGTCTCTCATCCACTTTGATTTTAGTTTAGTACACAGTGAAAGAGATGGATCTAGCTTCAAATCTTTGGCAGGTTGAAATCCAGTTTTTCTAGCACCATTTGTTAAAGAGGCTATCTTTCTTCCATTGAGGATGTTTGGTTCCTTTGTCAAAGATGAGGTGGTTTAGTGTATCTGGCATTGTTTCTGGATCTTCTAATCTATTCCACTGATCCTCAGGTCTGTTTCTTTGCCAGTACCATGCCGTTTTTATCACAGTGGCTTTGTAGTAAAGTTTCAAGTTGGGGAAAGTGATATCCTCTGCCATGTCCTCGTTTCCTAGAATTGCTTTTGCTCTTCTAGGTCTCTTCTGGTTCCAGATGAATTTTTGGATGCTTTTCTCTAGATCTGTGAAATATGCTGTTGGATTTCAATTGGGATTGCTTTGAATCTATATAGTAATCGTTAGAGTAAAGCCATTTTGACGATGTTGGTTCTTCCCATCCAGGAACAAGGGATGTCTTTCCATTTTCTGATATCCTCTTCAATGTCCTTTTCTCAGAATGTTGTAGTTTTCAGAGTAGAGGTCCTTTACCTCCTTTGTTAGATTAACTCCTAGATATTTCATTTTTCTGGGTGCTATTGTAAAAGGGACTGAGCCCCCAATTCCTTTCTCTATCGATCTATTATTTGTGTATAAAAATTGATTCATTTTTGAGCACTGACCTTGTATCCAGCTACGCTACTAAATTTGGTGATTAAGTCTAGCAGTTGTTTGGTGGAGTTTTTAGGGTCTTCTAGACAGAGTATCATATCATCAGCAAATAATGACAGTTTAACTTCTTTTCATATCTTTATTCCTTTTATTTCTTTTGATTGTCTAATTACAGTAGCTAATGTTTCTAGCACTGTATTGAACAGGAGCAGTGACAGTGGACATCCTTGTCTTGTTCCTGATCTTAGGAAAGGTTTCAGTTTTTGACCATTTAGGATAATACTGGCTGTTGATTTCTCATAAATAGCTTTTATTAGGTTGAGATACAGTCCATCTATTTTGAGTTTCTGTAGGGTTTTGTTCATGAATGGCTGTTGGATTTTGTCAAATGCTTTCTCTGCATCTATTGAGATGACCATATGGTTTTTGTCTTTGAGTCTGTTGATATAGTGAATAATACTTATTGATTTATGTATGTTGTACCATCCTTGCATCCCTGGGATGAATCCAATGTGGTATGATCTTCTTGATAATTCTCTGCATTCCAGTATCTTGTTGAGAATTTTGTATCAATGTTCAGTAGGGAGTTTGGCCTGTAGTTCTCTTTTTGGGTTGGGTTTTTTTCTCTTTTTGGAATTCAAGGAATGAATTTGGGAGTACTGCTTCCTTTTCAATTTCATTGAAGAGTTTGAGAAGTAGTGGTATTAACTCTTTGAAAGTTTTGTAGAATTCTGGCTGTGGACTTCTTTTATGTAAGATTCTTTTGTGTTTTTTTTTCTTTTTATGAGAACATTTGGTAAAAGAATTTGCTTAAATATTTTGAACACTTGATAAAAATGACATACTGTTATTTATTAAGCTGTTTTATTACTGTTTACTTGTTTAATTTTTCTTTTTAAATCAGTTTGCTGAGATCTCATTAACAAAGAATTCCTCCACTTTACACAGTTCAATCATTTTGACAGGTGTGGGCTTCCGTCATGTAACTATCACCCAATCAAAAAACAGGCTATTTCTATTTCCAGGAAGTCTCCACTGTTCCCTCTTCTGGTCGGTCTCCCCCCCCCCTCCATAATCTCAGGAAACTGCCTTTCTGCTTTCTGCCACTAGAGATAAATTGTACCTTTTCTGAGTAAATATGACTAAAACCATACATTTGTAGTTTTTGGTATCTGGCTCCTTTCACTCAGAAAAATGTCTCTGAGATTTATAATGTTTCTTCTACTTCACATATTACTAGATTGTTCTGTGTGTGTGTGCACATCGTGCACATGAGTGTGTAGACGTGCATATGTGATGCTAGAGATCAAATCCCAGGCTTTATGCAACTAGCCACATCCACTGTGCCATGCCCATCTCTAAGGCTTTTCTTTTGCTAAGCAGTAGCCCATTGTCTGGTATCCTGTATTTTGCCTAGCTGCCCAATAGTTGACAGCCATTTGTGTTCTTTAGAAGCTACTGTGGGCTTTCATGTATACAATCTTTTTTCTTTTTTTTTTCTTTTTTTTAGACAGGGTCCTGCTTTGTAGTTCAGGCTGGCCCTGAGCTCACTATGTAGCCCAGGAAAATCTCAGACTCATAGCAATCATCCTGCCTCTGCCTCCCAAGTGCTAGGATTACAAACATGAGCCACCATGCCTGGCAATATGGTGCATTGTACTGATTGCTGGGATTACTGTATGAGTCATCACACCTGGCATTGTGGTATATGGTTACTGGAGATCGAACTAGGACCTTGTGCTTGCAAGGCAGGCACCAGAATCACTGAGCTAAATCCCCAGCCCTCATGTATACATTCTTGTGTGGATATGTGTTTTTCTTACTCATGGTTAACTACCAAGAATTGTAGTGTAATTATTGAATAATATGGTAATGGTGTATTTAGCTTTTTAAGAAATCTTAAACTGTCAAATCTGCTGAAGCATTTTTTTAATCTGCATTCTCAATGTGCAAGAATTCCAATTGCTCTGTACACTCACCAATAATTGGTACTGTTGATTTTCTTAAATTTCAACCTTTCTCATGAGTATGAAGTGATATCTCATTGTGGTTCTAATTTCTGTTTCTTTGATGTCATGTTGAACATTTTTTCATTTGTTTTGCCATTTACATACAGTATTTATTGTGTGAAGTTACTGCTCATATTTTTCTCCATTTAAAAAATTCCCATTTTTCTTATTATTGTGTCATGAGTTCTTTAGATATCCCATATAAAAATTTCCACCTTTTATATGTTTTATGAACATATATCAAGTTTGCCTCACTTCATATAGGCTTTTTCAAGGGAGCAAACTATATAAAAATTTTATCAGGTGAAATTCATCTTTTAAAGAAATGTTTCATGTTTTTGTGCCTTTAGAAAACTTTACTTAAGACCAAGTCATGGAAACTAATCCTTCCTTTTCCTGTATAAATTTCATAATCCCAACTTTTACAGTTTAGTTTATTTTCATTAACTTTTGTGTATGGTGTAGGGTATAGGTCAAGATTCTTTATTGTAAAACACATGTTCACTTGTTTCAATGCAATTTATTGAATAAAGTTCTCTTTTTCCAATTGAATTGCCTTGATACCTTTGTCAAAACTCTGTTGAGCAAACACATTGATCTGGTTCATTGGTTTTCAAAAATCAAATATTAAACTTTAAGTTCAGTAAATTTTAAAAAGCAAAAAATGCTATTAAAGAGGGATCAAGGTGGGAAATGTGTTTAGAACATTTAAAAAATAAAAACAAACCTGAAAGAAGTGACCTGTCTCTGTGTGTGCCCACACCAATATCTAAAACCTTTGAGATTTAAGAATATGCCTGGCTCATGCTTATTTGATGCATAACTGGCTCCAAAATATGTTGGTTGAATAGATGAATGAATGAATCATTGAGGTAAACTTGGTATGGTGAAGCCATAAAAAGAAAGAGGGCTTCACGATTATTGTCTCCTTCCTCAAGAGGCTATTTATTTCCAAAAATACATTCATACTCACCAGATACACTAAGTAGCCTTTCCCCTAGAAGAAATGGGCAACTTGCAGTAGAATCAGGAAGGTCCGTATTACCCTTTGAGGAAGGCAGGATATCAGTATAGGGAGCTCCTCTCAAGTTGCTATGTGACTCCACTACTTGGCCTCTCTGAGCCTCTGTTTACTGACCCGTATTCTACAGCACTTGAGTGAGGGATTGCTGAGTTGATGCCTCCACACTCCAGATGAGTCTGGGGGAAAAAAGGCCATGCAAGCCTTTCTGATGGTGAGGCTTCACTTGTCGCCCTGGGCCTGACCACTTTGCCTTGGAGCCGGAGGGAGCAGCGGTCTTTGTAAGACAGCACCAGGCAACTCCCTTTCTAGCCTAGGGGCCCAACACTCTGTGGCCTCTCAGGAGAAGCAGTTTAGTCCTAGGCTGGCTGACTGACTCTCTCCTTGCTGCTCCCTGAAGAGACCAAAGCAGAGGCTAAAAGAACAAAGAACTTCAATGAAGTGTGGAGGACAAGGCGTGCATTCAGTTCTTATCAGTTGTTGATATTAATATTAATATTTTAGTATTAATATTGGGGGTGGAGAATGAGGAGCCCCTGCTTTTGAGAGGAATTAGGAGCCCTTACCACCAGGCTGGCCACAGAAGGCCACACTCCTCCCCTGCTGCTGAAGAGGGAGTGCCAGCCAATTTCCTACCCACGTGACCACATTCCCATCCAAGAGAATTTGAATTAATTTTCTGCATGAAATTTGGTGGGACACAGTGCCAAATGTTTAATTGAAATCAAGATGCAAACTTCCTTTCATCTACTCATTTTGTAAATCCTGTCAAAAATAAAATAAAAGCCATTAAGCGTGTCTGGCAACATTTGTCCTTTATGCACAGTGCTAGTCATGGCTTCTGATTCCCTTGTCCTCTGTTTGCATGTCCCTTCCTGCTCTCCAGTATTTGTTCTAGTGTATTTAGTGGTCCCTGGGCAGGCCCTGCATACTGTCAGCTCTACTTATGTTGCCAAGTCAAAGATCCCTTTTAGGGACTTATTTTATTTAAAGAGCACCCCATTAATGGGCTTAATGGCCTTTCAATCACTTAGCATGCATTGTCAATGAGGGAGAATCGATTTTCTGAGAATTCTTGTTCTGGGGGGAAAACAAACAGCCTTTCCGTCCCCTCGCAATTTGGCCAGTGAACAGACGATACAGAACTCAGCTCAAGCCAAGACTTGCAGCTTTCTCTGCAACAGCCTGGGGCTTGGAGCCATGTCCAACATCACACTGAGCAAGACCTAGGGATTCACTGAGGTACAGGGAACCTTGCCTATGAACCTTGGATGAACTTGATTGTCACTTTCACAAAACACCTTCTCCCAGGTTCGGGCCACCCCCTTTGGTGAAGATCTCTCTTACAAAGACCCATTGCCCCATACCGTTATCAGATCCTCTGGATGGTAAAGAATGGCTGTTGTTCCGATGTGCCCTGGACACAGACTTCTCTGAAGACCATTGCACATCCTCTGTCGAGAGCTCCACAGCTTTGAAGTACTGGCCAAGCACATGACAGCCCTCCGCTGTAGGAAACTCATTCAATCCCTATTGGCTGAGGTCTTTCTGTGCATGAGACACTGTGCTTGGCACTGTGGGAGGTACTTGCATTAGGCAGCCTCAGACCACACTCAGGGCCTGTCTCTTTCAAGTTAAATTGTCCTTTCAGTGTCACAGGCGAAGCTCTTTCTTGTCTTCCTTGGCCCTCTCCTTAACGTTTTTCCTCTCTTCCTCTCTCTCTTCCGCTCTCCCCCAAGAATCCTGTCTAAAACCTCTCTGTCCTTAGTAGTAACAGATACACCTATGGGGACTGTCAGCGTGCCCTCTACTTGCACCTGGTCCTCCAGGGAGTCCTGCTCTACAGATACCCAATGTCCTGTGGTAAAAACACAGGCCTCATGATACCCACCAAATTATAGTAATAATAATTACATCTACCACCTACAAAATGCCCATCTTGCCCCAGATTTTCTTCTTTTCTTTCTTTTTATTATATATTTATTTCTTTGTTTTCTGCTCAATCCTCATAAAACTACCTCAAGAGATAGAGGAAAGGACTTACAATTATTGAGTAGTAATAATGGTGCACAGATTAAAGGCTTATTATATGTCAAGAACTGAGCTAACATTTTTTGTACATGTATGATTTATTAGAATATGTTTGCCATGCATAATAATTACACGCATCTTGATGAATTGGTAAATGCACATATTACATCTTAATTATTTTTACTTTCCCTTCAGCTCTCCACCCCCGGTCTCCTCCCCCAATCTGGGTATCATGCATAACCTACAGTCCAGGAACTGAGGCTCAGACATGTAAAGTAACTTGCCTAAGGTTATCCAGCTCCTTAGAGGTAGAGCCTGCATTTGAAAGCAAGCAGTCTGATACTTGTACCAGTTATGTCACAAAGCTCTGGGTCACATCCCAAAGCCTGTGTTCTTCATATTACACCAAGGCAGCTTCTGTCCTTCCCTAGAGCTGTTTGGAAAGTGGCCCGTAAGTTTCTCTAAAACAATAGTTGAAGACGAACCCAGGAGACTTCAGGTTTTGTGGCAGGGCTGTCTCTTAACAAGCTCTTTCCTTGAACTGGAGTCTCATTTGCATTTGTCCTTCTGCAGTAGTTTCCAATTCCCAACCAGAGCACAATTTAACTGTAAAATTTGCCTTAACTAGGCAGCTGTCTGCTGCAGTCAGGCGCTAAGCTCAGGTGTGGCTCCCAGAAGGCTCTCTGAATGCATGTGCCAGCCTCTGAAGCAATAGAAAGTCACCTCGAGAAATTAGATGCCACTTGGAAGAGGCACATGCTGCCATGCTCACTTGTCAGCTGGAACGGTGGGGGGGGCAAACACGACTCAATTACTCCCAGGACTTCTCTTCTGAAGGCGTCCTGTTGTTCAGGAGCACAACTGCTCAGCAACCACCATGGTCCTGGACCAGGAGTGTTGCTTTAGATAGCAGCTTGGAAGGGAGGAGTCATACATTTGATTGGCCTCCCTGCACCACAGTGTCAACAGGCCCCCAAAAATGAGAGATCCCTACAGCTGATAGGCAAGACAGCAGCATTTAACATTATCACCTGAGCCTCTTCTGTGTGAAGGGCACAACATTGAGGGTAAAGCAGCCAAAACAGAAGCATCTTCCTGACCCACTATTTAGTCACTATTTAAAACCAAATGGAGTAATATAGGGTCCACTCAGAAAGGGACAAACAACAAAATCCAAGGACATTTTTTCAGAAGCCTCACCTGAAACAGGGGAAGCAGTTCAGATGATTGGGAGAAAGACTAGAAAATAACAAAGAAGAGAAAGTGCCCAGAAATGTACCAAGAGGCCTAAATCTACGAGACAGAGGAAATAGCAAAATGGAATGGGAGAGTTCTGGCTGGGATATCTGTCACTCTACTGATCACAAGCATTAATTCAACTGATCTGGCCGGCTAAGTGGCTGTCCCTTTCCTTCCTCACCACACCGTGTGTGCCCCCTCTGAAGCTCAGGAGAGGATGCTGAGTCAGAGAGGACAACCTCTCAATTAATGAAGGACTTCCATTCTTTGGACAAATATATGCAGATAGCTGTGCTCCCCTGCTAGAACCTCCAAACAGGTTCTCAAGAAAATGGCAAAGATGCCGTAGAAATAGAGAAAAGGGAAAAAAATAACAGCACAGAATCCCAAGAAGGCCAATGAGACCAACAAGGTAATTTAGGAGAAAATACCGTGGGACCCAGAGATTGCAGGGAGATAGAAAATCCTTAGAAGAGGATAGTGAGGAAAGTAACTAAAGGGCAATGATGGCTCTTGGAACTGTTTCAGAATGAAATGAAAGGGAGATCAAGGTCAGGAGAACAAGGGGCAGCAGGCTTGAGGGGGGTATGTGAGGAGCCGAAGAGAGCCCAGCACACTTGCAGACCTCAGGAGAGAGACCCAGAAGGTTCAAGAGGCGTGTGTGTTTCTGACAGGGTGAGATTCCAGCACAGCAGTAATGTCAAGGGCACATGGAGACACAATCACACGCGGTCCCAGGGGGAGGTAAGTGAAGATTCATGTATTTTTAAGCACAATTAAAAATTTTAAAAATGTTTATAAAGCCCTCAAGAACTTCTGACCACCAAAAGAGCAAAATTTAACAAAGATTTTCATATATTCAATATAGTCTCTAAAATGGCTAAACTTAAAATACTAACAATACCAAGTGTTGACAAGAGGAAATCCAATTCACACATCTTCTTGATGAGATATGTGAGTCCCATAGAAAGCAACCTGTCTATTTCTTACATAATTAAATAAACATTTATAATATGATCCAGAAATCCACTTGTATATGTAGATGCAAGAGAAATGAAAATGTATGTCCATCCCTGGCAAGCATCAGGTCTCTGCCACAGTGCTTTCCCTCCTCAGGACTTGTTTCTTCTCATGCAAGGCAAAAATGGTGAATTTATACCTGAAAGGCATTAAATTGATAATCAGTACAGAAATTAAGTTCTCTCAAGTAGAGAGAATACCATGCCCAGAGGCCGGTAGGCATTAGAAGGTGTGTATGGATTGGGGAGCAGCAGGTTTTGATATGAACAATCAGAACAGGTTTCTCCACATCTACTTGTCCATTTCTGGTCTCTTTAATCACTGTGCACATTTCCGAGAGTTAGTAACAATGATTATATACTCCATATAAAATCTCAGCACAATCAGGCTCTGTATCTATTGACTGATTAGTCAGTTGTTGCAGAATTTTGGATTATTCTACTTCACAAGTTCAGTATGGGCTAGTAGGACATGCAGCCTGTGTTTAGAAATGCAGTTGAGAACGTGGAAGATAGTATCTTCTACTATAACTGGAATATTGTGTGCATCAAAACTCCCTACTGAATAAATATACTGAAAAATAAACAAAATAGCACCAGCATTGGCAAAACAACAAAGGATGTACAAATTTCAAGAAATGCTAATTTGCTACAGTTTCATAGTGCTTTTCTTCTTACTTTCTACATTTTCTCGTCTTGTGTTCATCTCCATATGTTCTTTCCCAGCACTTGACTCTCACTTCCCTTCTCTTATTCTGCTAACTATACTTGTTGGCTAGCTTCCTCCCCACCCCTCTTCCCAACAGCCACTTGCGAGCCCATGACTCACCAAATTTCACACTCAGATCATTCCTCTGTGCACTAGTACCAGCTGCTCAGCATCTTCATATCTTTCCCACAAACACTTCAATCTCAACATACACAAATCAGCTCCCTACTCCACATTCAATTGTTTTGTCATAGTATTGAAATAAAGTGATGCAGTCAAAGACACCAACACCCAAATCTTATTGACCAGAGATTCTTCTTATTGACTGGAGTCCACTTCTTGCCATCTGCACTGCTACCAAGGGTTGGCATCTCTCTCCTGGCTTTCCTGAAGTCCTCCTCATGGCTTCTCTGTCTTTACTCTTGTGCCTTTCAAGTCATTTCTCCACACAGCTGCCAAGAACATCCTTCTAAAACTGAAATATCATTATGACCTTTTCCTATTTGAAATTCTTTAGCATGGCTTACAAATGTTCTGGAGAGACATGGCAGGAGGAAAGGCGTTTGCTTCCTGGTCCCAAGTGCTTGCTCAGCAGGACTCTTAGTTGGCTTCCCCAGTGGCCAGCTCCTGCAATAGCCAACACCGAGAAGCATCCCTCAGCATCCTCCACTTTGGGCAGGGTCATAGCATGTCATCTCCTGCGAGACGCTGTCCCATGAGTAACTCCCCCCAACATTCTTGATGAGGGGATTTCTGGCAAGTTCCTGATGGAAATTAAGCCGGTTCCTCTGTGAGAGCACCAATATTATGTGCACTTTTCTCACTTGTTTGCTGGCCATGTGTAATTTGAGGGTGATTGTTTATGATAATTACCCATTATTTCATCAGATTGTTCTTTCTGTTCATATGGTGATTACACTGTTACAACTAATAAATTTGCCAAAGAAGAAAAGAAATAATCCTCGGTGACATCTCCTGAAAGATCTGGATTTCAGCCCCAGAGGTTGTGGGTGCTCCTTGCACCTGGTCTGACTTCTCTTTACTTCTCTGTAGCCAGTACTTTGTTGCTGATGTCCCTGATAGGACAGTAGTTCATATTAAGCCATATTTCTTCAAACTATGATGCAATTTTGCTCTTCTGATTCAACTTAGAATGATAACTCTCCCTCGTGAATGTGATAAACATCTAATTTTCCTTGACACTGCACCTAGACATCACCACTGTACTTTGCCTGGCAAAAAAACTCAATATATACATGTTGAATGTACACATCCACACAGTAATTGATCCTTGTTTGGAGGATTGTTAAGGTATGGTATGTACTGGGGTAATATGAATGGGTTTATCCATTTTTCCGTGTTGAATATGAGAGATCTTTATACTTCAAAATTTTCTTACTGTCATTATTTTCTTTATTAAACATTCCTGTTCCTTCCTCATACCTCCTAAAAGTGCCACAAGGCATATATTTAAATAGTAATGTAAAGTGAATAAAGACTGGGATTCACTGGGACATTGTGAGTTTTTCCAAACCTCTCGAGGTAACTAGAAATACCTATCCATATCAGAAATTCACAAATGAATTCCCCCACTCTCCGGAAGTTATTTGGAATCCACACTCACAACTGGAGCTCACCTTTCACCTGATTAATGAATAGGATTCCAGAGAGGTGATGCATAGGAGACTGTGAATTTGATGTCTTAAAGACAGCATGTGGCCCTTCTGGAGTCTGTTGTTCAGGCTGTCTTCTCAGTTCAAACAGAGACTCTGAAACCGTGTCTGCTCTCCACACAGATATAACTTGTACCCACCTGTATGAAAAGTCTTGTGAAAGTCAGAGTCTCACACCTCAAACTGGTTTTGATGACTTAATCATAGGAAGCAAAGATGGAAAGTTAAGGGAAATGTCTCAAATATATGTATCTTTTGAGTTGCACTGAAGGTTTTAGTAAGCAAATATTTTTTAAAACTCAATTTCAATATCAATTGGACAGGCCTGTACATCACCAATGAAGGGAGGGTTCGTGAACTAACAAAGTACAGGGTTTTGATCTCCACTGGTCTTTAGCCTAGAGTGTTATAGCTCTTAGGCACTGATGCTGCTGGTCTACACCAATTAATCCTGGATGTCACTGGTCAGCACTACCAGTGTCAGGTCTCCGCCACAGCAAGCTGCTGACAGTTGACATTAGCTTGTGCTGGACACTGTTGGTCAGCTCTGCGGGACAGCGCTGGCTTTCCTCTGGCAGATCTTTGTATATATGATCAAATGACTTTCCACAAGGGCAATGAGATCATTCAACAGAGGAAGGATAGTGTTTCAATAGACAGTTCTGGGAATACTGGATATTCACATACAGAAAGATAAAGTAAGACCTTTATCTTACGATGTGCAGAAAAATTAATTCAAAATGCTCAAAAACAAAAATATAAAAGCTAAAACTCTAAAATTTTTAGAAGGAAATATACAAGGAAAACTTTTTAGTTTTGGAGTTGTGGTGGTTTCTTGGATATAACACCAAAAGCATGAACAACAAAAGAATACAACAGAAAAAAATGGATCTCATTAAAATTAAAAGCTTGTGTAGATAAAAGAATAGTTAGGAGAGTGGAAAAATAGCCAACAGAATGGGGAAAAAACTATAATTGATTAATATCCACAATATGTAAAGAACTCCTACAACACAACAATAACAACTCTAATTCTAAAGTGGGAATTGGGCCAGAAATCAGCTCAGTGGTTCTGGTACCGGCCTGGCAAGTGCAAGGCCCCAAATTCAATCCTCTGTACCACATATCACAACACTCACACCTGTAATTCCGGCACTTGGGAGGCAGAGGCAGGAGGATTGCTGTGACTTTGAAGCTAGCATAGGCTACATAGTGAGTTCAGGGCCAGCCTGAACTACAAAGCAAGACCTGCCTCAGAAACTAAAACTAAAATAAAATAAAGTGGAAAGAGTCATTTAACAGAGTTTCAGCTGGGATCAGTTTTTTAAAAGTCCTAGAGATGGATATAGTGAAGGCTGCACAATAATATAAATGTACTTACTATCACTGAAGTACACACTTAAAAGGGTTAAAATAGTAAATTCTGTTATTTATATTCTACCACAATAAAAAGTAATAAAATCAAATAAATTAAAAACATAAATGGGGGCCGGAGATTTAGCTCAGTGGTTCTGGCACCTGCCTCCTAAGTGCAAGGTCCTGAATTCGATCCCTAGTAACTACATACAATGCTGGGTATGGTGGTTCACGACTATAATCCCTGCACTCAGGAGGCAGAGGCAGGAGGATTGCTGAGTTCGGAGGCTTACCTGGGCTACATAGTGAGATCAGGGCCAGCCTGAACTACAAAGTGAGACCCTGTCTCAAAAAAAAAAATGCATGTGTCTAATGCTTTTCTAAATGTTTTTCATGTGCTTCTTGAGTTTATCTTTTCAACACTTCTAGGAAATGGGTACATAATATATCATCCTCATTTTACAAATAAGAGGAGGAAGCTCAGAGAGGTCGAGTGTTTGGCTTATGGGATAAAGAGAGCAAGTAATAGAGCTGGGAGAGCAAACTTGGAGAGTCAGGGTCCGGGAACAGGCCTCTATCCTGTGTGTCCTTCCTGCTGGCTCAGAAATCATGAATGTGATCAGGCTAAGTAAGGAGGTGCCCACCCAGGCCTCTGCTCAGCCTCTGGCCTTATTTATAGACCCTTGATGAGAACCTGCCTGTGCTGAGCACACCCCGGTGTCCCTTGCCTGATGCCTTTTCCTCCTGACCCATACAGGTGGTGCAGAGCCCTGGTAGGAAAACGTAGTTCCAGATACAGTTGCCATCAACACGCAAGAACCTGGAATTCCTGACTACGGCGGAGAGGTCTCCGTAAACATTCCTCAAGAAAAGACCCGAGAGAACCTGTGCCCTCTAAAGACGTCTGGTGGTTACTTGGCCCCTCGTTCGGCTACAGATCCTTTGAAGTTTAAATAAATAAATAAAATGACCAGTTTGAGATGAATCATTCACTAGAATACCCACCAACAGTCTGAATACGTGGGAAATTCTTGGATTGGAGATTTCAAAATATTCTTTTTTGCTGATGTGTATGCAAATTTTCCAACCATTACTAATTAGTAGTGTTCTGGTTTTCAATATACTAGCATATCAAATTAATATATCACTAATTAGTAGTGTTCTGGTTTTCAATATGCAGTGTGTCATATTAATATATTACTAATTCATAGTATGCTAGTCTTCAATATACAGAATATCAAGTTAATAAATTACTACTTAAACATATGCTGGGTTGTAATATATTAATTTATTTCTTTACTGTACTCTCTCAGAACAGATCACTGTCTTCAAAAGGACTCTAAATATTTCTTGAGAACTTACTACATCTAAACTTTATGTATATATACATATATATTTTCACAGATATATGTGTGTGTTTACTAGATGTATATTATTTAATCCTCCCAACATCCCCTTTTTTATAGCTGTGAAAATACACAGAGGTTCTGTGACCTTTGTAAGGTTAAATAGCTGGCACGTAGAGAGCTAGGGATCATACCAGGGAGTCTAATCCAGATCCTTCCTATAACCCAGCCCAGAAATTTAGGAAATTCCCTTCCACATTCCATGGCATCCCTTGGTGAAAGGAGGAATTCATCCTGCTGGACACTGTCTAGGTTCTTTTTTCCGCACACAAAGACCCTCACCAGGTTTTCCCAGATAGGTCCCACTAACACACCTGCTTGTATTAGGGTGCCATCCACGCTGTGGGGCAGTAAAGCGGAGCTGAGCAGGGTAGATACTAACAGTGGTCTGCACTTCTTGGCTTCTTTTGTTCAGTCTCTCCCAGCACTGGCTGTTCTACCACTTTACACCCTATGAGCCCAGAGACCTAAGAGTCTCTACAGCATCAGCGAAGTCCTCTTGACCCTGCAATGACCCAATGAGCAAAAGCAACACATAAAAAGATTCAGGAAACCCAGGACAAAAGGAGCGGGAGAATAGGGTTCCCATTAGTATCCTCATTACGTGTCCCCCTTTTTCCTTCTTGAGTCACAGAATTTTGAAGTTTCCTAACAAGCTTCCACAGTGGTAAGATGCTAAGTATTTAGCCAGCAGATCTAACAGAAAAAAAAAAAAAGAAGCCTTGATTGGTAGCATTCTCTGAGTTCATCTGCAGTTATCATTTCTTGCTATGGCTGAAGTCAGGCTACTAATGCAGAGTCACTGAACAGGAAATGGGAGAGAGGTGTGAACCAGGAGAAGCTGCTGCTGCACACCGTGGAATCTGTACCGGTGCTGTACCATCTGCAAACCTTGTGGCCTGGACTGCTATCTATTCAACTGTTCATTCCTTCAGCAAGCTTTTATAAAAGTATACTAAGAATGTGAGCAAAGTGTGCCTTTAAAAAGCTGTTTATTACAAATAAAAATTCTATTGAGTTGATTACAAAAATTTTATTTTTCCATGACTTTCCTAATGTTCCTTAGGATAAGACAAGTGGAATGATGGTTCTTCTACTTTGAGATGGTTGGTTTACCCAAGTCAAAAGATATGATTGTTTTTTTTTAAATTAGGCATTCTCATCAATATTGGAAGCACTGGGAGAAATGACATCAGAATAGCTTTAAACGACAGAAATCTCCAACTTGCTTTATTGTCAGAAGTTTACGAAACCAATGATAAAAAGTCACATCTATAAAATGCTCCCCTAGATATACACATTCCTGATTTTTCTCTGCATTGTTATAGACAAGGCACTTATGTGATTTGAAGAATTATGACCTCTGGAGCCTCACTGCCTGAGTTCAAATCTCAGTTCCCCCTCTTTGCAGCATGATCTTGGGCAAATGGCTCAACTTCTCAAGCTCTGATTTTCTCACTTTAAGATCAGGTTCATGGCTATAATAGCTGTTTGAGCAAATTTACACACAATACCCAGAACATCATATAGAAATTCCAGGTCAGTATTAGCAGTTATCATGAAATGCAATCAAGAGTTTCTTGAATGTTGTATGGACATCTTTTCTACAGGATGGTGTGGTCCACAACATCACTTTACATTTTCCTACAGTGGCTAGTGCATATATGACTTTAATAAATTCTTGCTGAATAAACAAATGAAGTCATTAATTGATTAAATGGAATTGATCAGTGTGGCTCCAAAGCACCCCTGCTAGAAAAAATCCATTCACACTGTCACCAGTATCTCGAGTATATTTTATGCCTCCACAAGCCCCTCTGGATGGTAACGAAGATAACCAAGACATGGGGTAATTTGTCATAGCTATTAACACAAATGCTTTTAAAAAGCTTATTTTATATAAACGAAAAACTAAGGGACTAAATGTTCATCAAAAGGTTCAATAAATTTGATGTATCTCTGAGATATTTATATTTTAAGTATTTTTTAACCTTGAAAAATGGCCTAGTTATAATAAGTGAAAAAATGGCACATAAAATTATATAAAAAATACAGTTTTTAGTGTGTTTGCATGAAAAAAGAGTAAAATCAGTCTTACATAGAAAATACAAAAACCATTAAGAGGTATCTTATTGGTGGGTTAGGGAATTCTAAAAAGTTTTTCTTTTTGATATGTTTATGTATTTTCAATTTCTTTTTTTTAATTGAATTCTTTATTGGTACAATTTATATACATCTCAGAATCACATATAACATTGGGGAATTTGTACCAGTATATGACACATGTTAATTCTCATTTTTACTCATATCCCTACCCACCCACACCTCCTCCCCCCTTTATACATGCTCTTTTTGCTTTCTGTATCATATTTATTCCTTCCCCTCATCACATTCCCACACCAAGTTTTCAATTTCTTTTAACAATTATAAAAATAATTGCAGGAGCCGGAGGGTTAGCTCAGTGGTTCTAGCGCCCGCCTCGCAAGCGCAAGGTCCTGACTTCAATCCCTGGTAACCACATACAATGCTGGGCGTGAAGACTCACGCCCACCAGCAATCAATACCACACACCACAGTGCCGGGTGTGGTGGCTCACACCTGTAATCCCAGCACTCGGGAGGCACAGACAGGAGGATTGCTGAGTTCGAGGCTTGCCTGGGCTACATAGTGAGCTCAGAGCCAGCCTGAACTACAAAGCAAGACCCTGTCTCAAAAAAAAAAAATTGCAATTGAATAAAATAAACTGGCACTATCAACTTTGAAGCTAGTGTCTCAGGGATGAAGTTATGTGCCTCTCTATTGTAGAGATTCACTGAGCTAAACATCTGCTACACCACTTGCCTACATATCCACTAGGGACAATATTCCCAGCCACACACTCCCAACCCCCTTCATCCTAAAACTGATATTAAAGCATAATCTACATGCTGCAAATATGACACCAACATCTCCCTGTTTGGAAGCATCAACAATTACCTTAATTTCTCACACATTCCTTTCAGATAGCTGGTATTAGGCAAAAACAATCCACTCTACATAGACATATTTCCAGCTATTACAAACCAAGCATATTTATGTTATCTCTTGCCCTTGAGGTGCCTGATACAATGGAACTGTGATTAAGGGCCTTACTGATAAAGCTGAACAAATATGTCTTTTGAAATAGGGTACAGGAAAAGTTCACATTTGAGGTATGTGGTATACACTAAAACCTTGTTAAATTTCAGTAAGAGATGAACCCCAGCATATTGTGAATCCTACAATATTTGCTTAAGAAAAGTCATTTTATGACCTTGAACTTCATATGAGCTTGGAGAACAATGTTGTGAGTCTAAATTGAAGGAACCAATGCTTCTAGGACTAGGTAAGAACGATTTATAATGAGCATATAGTCAAGTATGATTTGCTTCATCTGACGTGTTTTAAAACAAGTTATTGGAAAGGTTTTTTAAAAAAGATTCCCTTAAGTAGCACAATTTTTCTGATTCTTATTTCTGTTCTTAATTTGTTTACCTATGCCACTCCTCAAGGCAATCTTGGGTGAAATGCCATTAGCAATTTCGATCTGCTGAACTAAATCGGTAAGATGTTAAATAGTCTGTCTAGAAGAAGAAAAGGAAGAGGAGTAAGGAGCATAATATGACCAAATGTAGCTGGGAAATGGCACAGACATTACTTTTGTCCCGGCTCTTTGTCTGTAGAAGTAGAAACCAAGTAGAAGTTTCTGTTTTCAGTCAGGAAAATCTTAAAACTTTGGGCACTTGATAGGATGCAGTCATCTTCCACAGTGAGAGGTAGGACAAGTGCTCTGCCAGGGCTGGTACTTTAGGGGAAGAAATTGCTAAAACTGAGGAATATTTTTACTGTGGCCTGGATAGTTGTGGGAGTGATTTATTTACATTATATTTATTAAGCATCCCATTCATGCCTTCTGCTTTATTCTTCATTATTTTCTTTTTTCTTATTTTGACTATCTTGAATAGAATGTAAGCTCCAAGAAGGATAATTATTGTTTTGTTGTATGGATTTAGATTATACCTCACAGGTAGCCAAAAAATAATTGTTAATTAAATCAAGCTCTCCTACAGGAAAGGAGAATATGTGATGAATGTCTCTGGTAACTTACAGAGAGTACTGAGGTTAGAGTCTAGAGTAAGTAGCACTTTGCTTGGCTTTTCATAGATATTCAGTGACGATCATTGTTTTGTTTTGATTTGTTTTAGCTTGTTCTGGTTTTGTTTGGACAGGTGGTGGTGGACAGGTGGATGATAAATGAATATGATAATATAACTCTCCTTATCTACAAAATGAAGATAAATCCTCACCAAGAAAGCGATATGAAAATAGTGTGGCACCTTGGTTGCTCACCATTCTATTTTTCTTGTTGCCAGTGTTAAAAAAAAAAAATAGAACAAGGTGGTGAGAATCTTAGCAATACGAAACAAGGAAAGAAACTGTTGACTCTTGTGTGGAAATGGGGTAGATGGGAGCTGGGCAGGAATGTAAGGTTTTCTTCTGTCTAGTGGACTTACCAAGTCACGACACAGAAGGAACCAGGAAAGAGCAGGTGAACAGCCACTGGCTCCCAGTGAGATCTGTGTAACCACCAGCTTCGCTTTCATCCCAGAAACCTACCAGAGCTCAGAGGAGCAACTGTCAGCCAAGATGGTAAAAGCCCTTGAGAGCTATTTTCGCAGGTCCACTGATCTTCCTTCTGGTCCTCAAGTCTCAAGGGCAGCACAACCCTGGGCTACTTATTTCTAAGTAGGTTCTCAGCTCTCTGTAGCAAGATGGGCCTTCATTGCACAGGATGCCTTTGCTAATCCTCATGTCCATAGCGCTTTCACACTGCAGGGTGAGCGGCTTGCTCCATGAGAGTTAGGTCTTCGGAATATAGCACCATCTTCTCTGGTATAAGGATTAAGGGTACCCCTGAGCTGGTTCACTTTGGGTCCAAATACAGTGGATCCTTCGCTTATAAACTCAATTTGTTTAGGAGGGCTGGTTCTAACTAAGTTGATCAGCTGAAGGTTCAAACTCCTCTACATGGTCTTCAAAGTCTCTCTTATACATAGGCAGATTTGAGTATCTTTAGAGAGACATTGCCCCAGGATTTCTCAATTGCTCTCACACAGGAAAGGATGGTGTAATGTTCCTTCCAGAACTCTTTAAAGATAAGTTTGTATCTGAGACCATCTGGAAACACACATGACTGGCACATGGGTTGTGACTCAAATCTTTAGTCATAAGTCAGAACTAAATTTTTGGTCATAACCCAAATTGTTCATATGTTAGGCCGGTCATAACTTGAGGTTCCACTGTAATTTGGGCAACTGATGTTCCCAGAACTATTTCTGGCACTAGAAAAACAGAATTAAGAAGAGATAAGTAGGGACAATACTGACGGACAGTACCTCAGTTATAGCAGTGAAGTTCTAAAAGATGTTCCAGAGTCCAGGGTCACAGCTTTTCCTGAAGTCATTGAAAATACCCTTTGGTGGCATATACTGGTACAAATTTCCCAATGTTATATGTGATTTTGAGATGTATATAAATTGTACCAATAAAGAATTCAATTAAAAAAATACCCTTTGGTAGCTAATTTGTATCACCTGACTGAGAATGGAATTTTCTTCCTGCTGCCATGGAATATAAGCTCTCAAAGTGCCCTGAGTATACTTAATGCTGGGAAATGCTTAAGAAAGTCACCTTGTCCGGGAACTTCAGCCACCCCTGCACCATTGCCTCAAGAGGCAAATTATTCTCTTCCCACCAGTAGGAGACCATAAGCCTCTAACGCGCACCAGCCATTCTAAATATGGACTGCTCCAAGTCTCTGTCTCTGCAGAACTGGAGAAGGCTGGACTGTGGGCAGCTTTGGAGGCCAAGTCTTAGCATCAGAAAAGGATGGAAAGCACCAAATATGCCTTTTCCTGGGGAAATGTTAGCACATGTCCTCTTACATTAAAAGACAGTATTCCTGTCTCTGTCCACAGGGATGGTAGGGCTGCACAGATGTCGTAAGTACAGACAGAAACTGAGAACAGCGTGGCTGTTGGCTGATTTCCCATATGCAATTGACGAGGAACAACATCTCTTAGTGTCCAACATGCAAAACAACTCCTGCTGTGATGTGGTATTCTGTGGCTCCAAACACAGTCATCTTCCCCATGCTTTTCTATAGCTGTTGTTACAAGGAACCATTCATGGAAATGAATGGGCCACCGTAATTTTCACAAGGTTAGTTGTATCCTTGAGTCTTGTAAGTATTAGAATCTTAACCCCTGAGAGCAGTGGTTTAACTCTGTTAATAAACCAGATAAGGCAGATGGAGAGAAGCTGTAAACTAAGGAGAAAAGATCAAGAAACTGCTTGAACGTGAGGTACAAATGTGATTTCCAAGCCAACCTTAGTGCACTGTTCAGAAATCTATGGAAACCTAGAAGAAGGAAAGGGAGGAGGTGCAGGGCAGGGTCCAGGAGGGCGCGGCTGGAGCTCAGAGGACTGGGAGATGTGCTGGACCACGTGCCTGGATACCTTTCACTCCGTGAGACAGACAACCAACACCCTATACTCAGCTGAGCCCCAGGTCCCAGAGGAGAGAGGGGTCCCCCAAGGTGTGGGTGATGAGTGACTCCTAACTCTCCCACCTCATCCAAGAAGCTCAGAAGAAGTACAGTGGTCATAGCACAAGTGCAGCCAATCTTCCCTCCAAGTGTATACTCTGTGCACCTCACCGCCATCCTAGGCTACTTGGGCCCATAATGAGAACTACCATTCACTGATGTGGCCCAAGTGCTAGGACAATGCCCAGCACACACTAGGTGCTTAATGAAGAGTTGCTGAATAAATGAGTTCAGTGACCCCTTCCTGTGCTCTCTCACCGTGGTATGAGCCTTACCATTATTATTTCATCTATTCACAGCACCGTAGCGAGGTGAGCGTTAGCTCATTTCCAGGTGAGGAAGTGGAAGCGGAAAAGCATTGAGCAAATCTATTCAAGGTCTTCCACTTGAAGGCTGAGTGTAATAGGAAGTTAAGCCTATTCTCGCCCTTCATTTCCAAATACTAAACTCTTAAATGTCCACACTGCTGTCTTGTTACATCACTCACTGGAGAAGGTGACCGGACCCAGAATCCCTGAAGGAAGGAGTTCTCTTAAAACTGGGCTGAGGCTCAGGGGCCTAGGGGCCAGCTGAACTCTTGCTGTGGCCTGTCTCTTGCTCACTGGCCCATTCCCTGGAATTTCTGCCAATCAAGATCTTCCCCTCCCTTCTCTAGGTCTCAGACTCTTCTTGAGTTAGGATAGTCTATAAAAGTAGAATTTTAAATTTTATCTCTCACGTGGAAGATAATGTCTTAGGTAATGCCTTACCATTCCATTTACAAATGCAACAGGATTGCTGCATATGGCCTTTGAAGCTGGATGCCCAGCCCTCTTCCAATATGAACCTTCTGTGGGTACCTACCTGTGTGTGTGTGTGTGTGTGTGTGTGTGTGTGTGTGTTCCTTTCAGCAGATTAGCTGGAATGATGCCAGCACAGCTTTTAAATGTCCCTCCCTGTGGACAAGTTGCTGCAGCAGGCACCAGGTAACATTCTTGAATAGGAATGTTCTACCAGAAGAAGACATATCCCCTCCTAGTACATTCCCACTGTGAGGTTCCGATAAATCAAATTTCCCTTCCATTTCCAGGAAAGCTAGCTGGTGATCCAGTCTTTGATAAGCTGGAAAATCCAGAAAACAAATGATGATGATCAGGAGTGACCCGGAACTGGCACATTCCCAGAAACCTTTCAGTTTGTCTGCATTATTTGGTCAGCCAGATGGCTATAGCAAACTCCCATAAGAGATTAAAGAGCTATGGAGAATATAAAAAATACACTTTCTGCCCTCTCTGTCCTTTTCACACAGGTAGGGAGATAATTCATGTACATCCAGTGAGCCACTAAGCAGAGAAAGGTGTCAAATAAATGTCACAGGCTCGGAGGACGAGAAGTCTTCAGCGGCTGGCTATGTTCCCCAGGGGCTGGCTTAAGAACACTCATTTATCTATTGTTCATCTTGACCCAAATGACTAAGATTCACTGCATGCTTGGCACAGTTTTGGCAAACCCTGTGGGCCAAGTCCCAAACACGTAGGCATTGTTACTTTATCCTGCACCTTGTACTTTCATCTTCAGGACACACACACCCAAGATACGACTGAGGCTGACTCACATCTGTCGCTCAAGTGCTGACTTATACCACAACCAGCTTCTGACAGGCATTCTGAAGAATCACGGTGCCAGCATCCCAGCCCTTCTCAAAAGTACCTATGTGGTTGAAACCGAAGTCTTTTCTGCCTCAAGACTCTTGGGTCCCCAAGCCCCATCCATCATCACTATTCTTCCTTCTCTCGGTAACTCAGATCCACATTTTCCTTCCATTTCATTAGCCACTGCTTAGCCCAGACATATGAACCACAGAGCCTGCCTCGTGTAGATTATTGTGCCTCTCCCACCTGTGTCAGTCGGTCTTCACTTCTAAAAGTTCTGAAAACGTGCACACCCTTTCTCCTGTTAGTTCCATTTCTTAAAATTTATCATTAAGCAACTTTTCTCTTAAGTATTTTTTTGTTTGTTCACTCAGTGTGTACCAGGAGAACTCTCTCTCTCTCTCTCTCTCTCTCTCTCTCTCTCTCTCTCTCTCTCTCTCTCTCTCTCTTCCTCCCTCTCTCTCTGTTCTTGAGCAACACATACCCTTCAGGGAGAGCACACAATCATTCTGTCATGTACAGGAAGCAGTAAGATGGGGGAAGAGCAAAGTTGTCCTATTCCACAGTAAGATAATTGTATTTGAAACAGTTAATTAAATATTTCAAAAATAATAGAATTTTGAATGTTCCCAGCACAAAGAAATGATGAATGTCTGAGATGATAGATGTGCCAATTACCTGATCTTATCATTGCAATATTCCATGCATGTATTGAAATATCACACTCTACCTCACACATATGTACAGTTATTATGTGTCAAGTAAAAATTTTTAAAGTTTTAAACATAACATTTACTATGCTGCAGATGTAACAGGCTATTCATAGAGAAACTAAGATTTTTAAAAAATTGTTCTAAATGACACATCTTCCAAGTCTCATGGGTGATATAGGGTACAAATGCCAAGTAAAGAAAAGAAGGAACACCCAGCACCCCACCAGCCTCTGTTGAACCAACCCGTTCTTTGTTTCCTCCATGGGACTTAGGTGTTTCCTAATCAGACTTTTTTGAACAGAAGGTTTTGTGACTGAAAAGTTTGAAAAGCGTCAATTTTCTCAAGCTACCTGAAGTTATTCTATATTTAGTTTGGAAGTCTTCTAGGCTGGGGATTTCCCAAATCCCCTTTAAATTCTCTAGAATTTTACATTTAATTAATGTGTTTTAATGATGTCTGATACATGCTGGGCATGTAATTTGTAGGCAATAATACCTTGAGTGTGATAAGTCATAAAATCTCATTGACAACACACACACTCTAAAGACTAAAAGTCCTAAACCATTGTGTCCACTATACAACGGAGGTGGGGAAGACACAAACAGGATGGATGAATTTATGAACACACCAAAAACAATAACAGGAACATAAGTTGTTTTATCAATTTGATGTGAATGAATTCTAAACAGTATCATTTGGCATTTTATTTCATATTCTCTGAGTGTCCACTGTATGCTGGTTGACAACATCATTTGTCTAGTTCGCTTTTACACTGCTAACCAACAAATTTAATATCCAAACTTTTGTTATTCACATGCCATCTTTGTAATGATTTTTAAAACAAAACAGACTACTTGTACCACTTAATGTTTTATTTAGCCAGGCATGTGCTGCGCACTTGTAATCCTGGCACTTTCATGGCTCAGGTGGGCAGATCCAAATTTGAGCCCAACCTGAACAACTTAGCAATATAGTGAGGATCTGCCACAAAATTTTAAAAACTGCTAGAATGTAGCTCACAGAAGGCCTGGGGCTCAATTATCAGTATTATAATATTATAATATATATAATTTTATAATTATATATAATTTTATAATTTTATATATATAGAATTTAAATAGGCTTATTTTATATTGATATAAATTTAATTTAAGAGAAAACTTCACCTATAAATAGAAAATCAGAAACACCTTCCATACAAGTTAGCTGCAGTAATGAGTTTACTGAGCTAGATTCCCAGCCCAGTATTTCTCAATGTATGTCCCACCTAAAATTCTCTGGTTGTACCAGTGGTGAGGATACCATATTTTAGGAAACATTGTTCAGGGTCATAACACAACAGTAGTCAGCTAAGATATGCTAAAGCAGGTGTAGCATGTCTTCACTGTAAACCTTCTCTCTCTCTCTCTCTCTCTCTCTCACACACACACACACACACACACACTCCCTCTCTCTCCTCTAAGCACTCCCTTGCTCTAAACTAGTTGACAACTAACAACTGATAAGGTGTAACTTCCTGGTTCTTCACATTGATAAGAGACTATTAATTTTTCAAAACTCAAACATAGATCTTTCTTGGACTTTTAGATATAATGTCAAAAAAATTACACCATCTAACACATATTTAATTGGTGATTTACTAACCACGTCTTGCTCATAATTCAAACCTTCTCCCACCAGCTCATGTTTAGATTTCTTCCAAAATGGAAATTTGCTCAAGAATGTATTAAAGCCATCAGGATTTGATGTGTGAAGATTGTGATGACATTCTACCAGAAGAAATATGCACTGAGTATCTCATTAGCATACACCACATTATAATCACTTCTACAGCTAGATTTTCCCCCATTCCTATAGGAAAGAAGAACCTGACCATTCAGTCTCCATTGTTTACACTGAGTGATGATGACTGTCATTTTATTGTTCTCTCACATTCTAGAAATCTTTCCTCCCTGTGCTCACTAGTCACTCCTGCTCCCAGGGGACTTGGCGTCATCACAGGCCAAGTTTCTCAGAAAGACTGAAATGAAAGTGTATGAAACGCATGGTGATCTGGCACCGCCATTTATGCATGTGTGGCAGGACCAGGCAGCATGAGAAGTTGGGCCAAGCTGCAGTACTAGGGGCACTGGGATGGCCTTTCACCCTGGTGCCACTGAGGCAAGGGGTGGGGAATTTCTACCCCACATCCGCCAGTCACCGGATCGAAGATCCCCAGGTGGCATAATAACTGGAACAAGGCAGCTCTCTTTGCCTATAAGCCAAGAGATTCCATTGTCAGCCACAGTCTGCTGGGGGAGTGATACCTTGATCCTGAAGGAGAATCCAAACTAACACCGAGGTACCCTCCAAGACCACGCCCCCTGATGCCTCCCTCTGTAGCCATCTCAAGCAGGGCCCACGTGGGTAGGCCACAGTCACTAAACCAGGATCTTTTACAATGGAAATGAAACAGAGCCAAGTATTATGAACCTACACAAGGCTTTGATTGGGGCTTGCACTAAAAGGAGATAGCATTGATTATGATGAGGCCAAACTGCTCCATTAAAGGGAGGGTATGATTTTATTGATAATTTTTAGGTTTGGGCTAAAGTTTGGTAATTTTGCCCCTGGCCAGGGTCATGGCTCCAATAGATGTTTTTACTCTTGTGCAATATTTGATTTCCCAGACAGTCATGGTCAACTTGTCCCGGGAATGATTAAGTTTCTCTTGCGGCCGGTGCCATCATCCTGCACAAACATCCTGTCCTTGTGATAAGGCTGAGGGGCTGAAGGCACTTGGGCCGCAGCAGCTGCCTCAAGAGCACAAGGCTGGAGATAGACGAGAACAGCAGCTCTGATGGGCAATCAATCTGTCCCCACGCAAAGCCGAAAAGAACATGGCCCAAAGGTTAAATCAGCAAGAAATTTTGACATGATATAAAGATGCCTTTCCATTTCATTCCAGTCACCCATCAGACATCTGCAAGCTGGAAGGAAGAGTCAGTATTTTCAGCACAAGTGGTTTTTAGGTCCCCGAGAAATGAAGTAGGCAACCATTAACAAACCCATGCATCAGAGATGTTATCTACAGCAAAGCTAGTGAGAAATTAATAATATGTTACTCAGATGTGTGGCCTCCAAAATTAGCTATTGTTAAGTCAATTAAGCGTGAGTAAAGCTGGAGGGTTATTTAGGTTTCCCCTTGATAACAATAGTGCCTGGTTACTGGCAGCTCCTTCTGTGATGACTCAGTAAGCCTACTAGCTGCAGGTGTGAAGGCCCAGACTGTAGGGGGTGGGGGGCTCGGCTTCTGAACTCCTCTGTCCTCCACTGAAATAATCCTAGTGGAAAGCAAATGTGGTCTTGATGCTTCCTGGGCTATCAATCTTGAGATGCAGCTTTCAATTTCAAAGTTGTTTGACTAAAGACAAGTCACAAATCTTGAGGGAAGCCGGCCTTCCAGGGAGACAAGGACACTCAAAGGCATGCACTGGGATGAACCTCCTAAGTGAAGGCCCGGGCGCCTTCGGTTGCCA
>PVIC010001421.1:28118-53118 GCA_004025085.1 Thryonomys swinderianus | reverse complement strand
TGACATAGGAGATTAATGCTTTGCATTGCTACACTGACTTTTACTTCTGCCTTTGATCTTAAATCTAGCTGAAACCATTGTGACAGGAGTTTAGCATCTAAGTGGGATGGGTTCCAATAGGCCTGGTTCACTTAGCATTCAGGGGTGTCACAGGGGATAATTCCCATGAATGAGAGAGGCAAAAGTGGCTGCCCCTGTAGCTGTCAGGACAGAAAAAGCAACAAATGCCCAGTGGAAAGAATTTGGGAGGCCCCAGCAGAACTCAGAAAATGCATGTGGCAGAAGGACCCTGAGGTAAAGCCACTAGAGCACAATGTTGCAATGTTCTTGGTCAGTGGAGAGACAAAGTCTTTTGAAGGGACCAAGCACAGTTAACATTAAGATAGTAAGGTCATTGGCAATAGTTGTTTGACACATAACTTGGAACTTTGTAGAAGTTTCTATTTGTTAGTCCTCTGGAGTTCATGAGAACTCTATATGGTACATACAACATACATACACACACAAGGAAAAATCACTTTGGCAACTTACAGGCGATAAAGTGTTTCCTGTACCGCTTTACAATAAGTGGACCTTAATGATTGCTAAATTACAGTGGAATTCCTATGGAACGGCATATTACATTCACATTAATACCAAATGAGTTCATTGTGAGACACATTATTGGAGTAAATATCTCAGGAATTAGTGAGAAATTAAGAAATAGCAGGGCAATTAGACCCATTTGGGGAGAAGTAGCCACCCATTTGGATGGAGGGCAGCTCAAATGTCAATACTTTCTGGCCTGGCTTGAGTGAGAACTTAATGCACAGAGACCTCTGGGAGCACACAAGTCTTTGCTAACATACTTGAGAAATTTTCCTACCCCAAAAGCTACAAAGTCCCCCAAGACTATGGCTGTGAGTCTTCTGATATCAGGGTACCCCAGATCTGGGAAATATGCTCAAATACCATGAAAAATTCAGGGTAGACGTAAATTAGAAATCCTTAAAGTAACTTTGTTAAATGGTAGAAGAAGACTTGGGATGTGCTCAAGACTCGTTCTCTCTTGGGAACTTAACGGGTGGGCATGCACGCAGTGGGTTTCCATCTAACTCCCCTTTCTTCAAGGCCCCAGAACTTGACTTCCATGAAAAAAGACAAAATATTCCCACCCAGGGGCCACTAAGCTATCTCCAAAGCAGCAGAATCCTGCAGCAATTTCAGAGATCCCAATGTGCTGATGACACAGGCAGCTCAAACAACAACAACAACAACAAACGCTTTCAGCAGACTCATAGGTACACAAAGTATCATCCAAAGCACTGTTCATCAGGATGCTGTTGGCCATGAGGAAAGAACACAAAGCCCTGTTTTATTATCAAACTTCAGTAGGTCAAGGAGGCAACCCCATAGGCACAGCTTGTCCACCCTGCTGAATGTACATCTTGGCTCTGGAACAGGCTTGTCCAGCTTTTGATTCTCTATAAGCCTCAGTTTCATAAGTGTAAAATGAGATGGATAATGTGGCTCCACAAAGCTGAATGTAAAGTTAAACAAGACACTGTTGATGTACGAAACGAGCAAGGACAGGAACTGGAACTGTAGTGAGTGTGATCTCTCTTTCTCTTGCTCATCCTTTCTCCCCCTCTTGCCAGCTGCAGTCTTCACAATGCCCAGTGCCCGGCCCTGCATACCAAATGCAAGCTGGCTGTGCCATAAATAGAAAAGATGGCAGAGGGACAAAGAGCCAAGCTCAGCTACCATCCCAAATATAAAGTATCAGAGAGTTTCTTGCAATTAAAAAAGAAACTTCCTCTTTATCTCTAGTCCTAAATTAGAAGGACTCATGAAGCCTACCATTTTTGCTGTTGTCTGGTTTTCCTGTGTTTTACTTTTGCTATGGGTACTTTATGTAACTAACAATTGGTGTGTTCATACTGAGATTTGCTGTTTGTTCAGCATTTTCGAGCCCTTACTGAATATAGACTGTGATAGGAAAAATAACAGACAAAAGGTTAGTTAGACATAAGCTCTCCTCAAGAGAACCACCATCTAGTAGGTAAATAAGCCCCCAAATAAATTTGCTTCCTATGTAGAGCTTCCAGGGAAAAGTTCACAGGTTTCTAAGTGTCACAAGGACAAAGATGTACTAGGAAAGATTCGACCATCAGTTCAGGCTGGGGAACAAGGAGAGGCTGCCTGTAGGTACAAGCTGTAAATTTTCTGCACATAAATTTATTATGAATACTGATCTGGAGAGTGTTCAGCATGTATTTACAAACAAAAATAAAATCAGCAAACTATTGTAAATCCAAGTAGGCACTTGATTCTTTCAAAAAGAACTTTGCCATTTTTTGACAGATGCTTCTAACCATTCCCATCCTAGGTGGCAAGTGATGAATGAGTCTCGTCCAGACATGAAGAGCTGTTGATATTTTCATTTACATTAATGAGTAGAACAAAAGTGAAGAAATAAAGGCATCTGTCAAAAACTACATTCATTGGTTGATGACATGAATGACAGCTTTGCTGAATCAGGTAACAGTTTTCAAAAACTGGAAGACAGTGCTCGCTTCGGCAGCACATATACTAAAACCTGGAAGGCAATTTCCTCAGATCTTTGTGCTATTCACAATGTAATAGCTACAGGCATGGCATCTTTTTAACTTTAATCTGCATTGGTAACATTTTCTCCATCACTTTCTTAGCTCTGGCTAGTCACCAAAATGATAAATCAAGTACCGATTTGAGGCATTTGCTTATTTTCAAGGTGAAATACTCCTGCTGTGGTCACTTTCAACTTTCTAAGATGGTATCACTAAATACAGAATTGAGTAAGGCACATAGTGCCTAAACCCCACTATTGTACACTATTTCTACCACACAAATATAATGGAAGTATATAATCTCCAGAACACAGAAAATAGCAAAACCTAATAAAATAATCAGAAATCAGTGAATTTTGAGCATTTAGCTTCTGGGTTGTTTTTTGTTTTGTTTTTCCTGGTACCAGGAATCAAACTCAGGACCTTATGTTTGCCAGGCAGGCACAGCACCACTGAGCCACATCCCCAGCCCTGAATTTCTTTGATCTTCATAGAGTTTATTTAAATGCAGGTGGCCATGAGTTTTCTTCCCAAGTCCCACTGAGTCCTCAGTCATTTCCCCATCATCTTCCAACAGGCATCATCCGAGAGCAAATGTAGACATGGGCTCTGTGTGGTACCCGGGGGTCGCCCCTCCCACGGCAGCATCTTCTGTCAGACCAGGCTGGCCCGACGGTTCCTCCCGGGACCCAGCCTCACAGAGGCGGGTCTGCAGCTTCCTCAAGGCAGCATTTCCTCAGGGCCATGGAAGGCTTTGTTACTGAGCATTGGTTTGTGCATTTTTTTTATTCTGGAATAATTTTCTTCTTCCTCTCTCCATCATAAAATACTATTATGTAGCTAATTGTTTTGGAAAAGAAAGCAGAATTAAAATCATTTTTGTTTTGGGCCTTTCTCAGAACTGATTATGGTCTTCTCTGAAATTCTCTTTGGTGGCACGGCTATTATGAGAGAAGCAGGAATGGGAGGAGGCTGGAGAGAGGTGGGCGGAGCCCGGGCAAGGGCCCGTCTGGGACCCTCGTCTGCTCCCTGCCGTCCCCTCACCGTCAGCAACTTGACCTCACTCCTAGCTCCATTCCAGTCTTTCCCCCAAGAGCACAGGCATTTGTTTTCCACCAGTTCTCGGAGATAACTCGCATACACAGGGTCAGAGACTGGGTTAGATCCCATGGCGGAGACAACGTCGCTCCTGGCTGTTTTGTCAAGTGGGTGTTTCCACGTGGCGAGTGAAGCGGGCTGAGCGTCTGGGTCACGAACAGTCAGGCGCCTTCGGGAGCAGTGAGAAATTATAAGTGCAGCATGGTGAAGCCGTTATATCTGTAGGCCAAAATAGCAGGTAAGAGTTAGGAAACCTGGTCTAAATGGCAGGAGAAGGCAATAATCAATACACCAACGTGCAGCATAATGCAGCTGGTCCAGTAAAGCAGCCCAAGAGGGAGCCATAGGGAACATCATTAGTCGGCCCGTAATGAAACCCGCAGAATGCCGCTTGCGTTAGCCAGGGCTAAGCCTCTTCCATGCGGAATATTCTGCCATGCTGCAGCCACATTTATTTTATTTGAAAGAAGAATGGTCCTGTTGCCAAGCCATCAGATGGCAAAAAGAGATATATTTGATGGATAATAAAAAAGGGTCTGCCACAGCCTCCCAGAATACATTTCTAATGAAAATGCTTCTAGCGCGTGGAATGCAGCGTGATGTGGAGATACCTACGGACCGGGAGAGCCGCGGAGGGTGAGTCAGGAGTGTGACCAGAGAGAAGACCATTATTTTAACAATCACAAACAACAACAACAAAAAAGCCACTCGACAAACATCACTCACTCTTTCTCAGCCCAGTCTTGTGATACAGACTGACAGGCCTTTTAATATGAAATAAATCAGGCAGGAGAAGAAGTGTCTGGAAGAACATACAGATTGAGGGCTGACTGACAGGACGCCCCCAAACACGCTCTGTTTGCATTTGCCTTTGAGCAGCTCACTTGAAAGGATGTCAGGCGCTTTGAAAGGCTCTGAGGATGCGCTTGGAACCTGGAGAATGAAAATGCATGGTGTGTATTTCTGAGGCTCCTTCTGACCCCGGAGCCCTGCCGCATACCCCTGCGGAGCCGAGCAAGCAGACCTCGCAAACCCATCCAAGCGGCCCTCCGTCTCCCTCGTGACCTTGGGGTAAAAGGCGTTTAGTTCAGCACTTGGCCTCGTACTTAGTTAGGACCGACTGATGCCCAGAAGACCAGTGCACCCACACTGAGGTACTAGGGTCTCGTCACTTCTCACCAAGAATGCAGGCTGGTAACGAGCCGTGACAGCTTCCAAGGAGGAGTGTGGTCAGTGGGCATCTCTGTCAAGACTCCTCTGTCTCGGACCAACCTTCGGTTAGCTGTCTCCTTAGATTTCCTGGACTGTCTGGTGTCCGCAGTGACTCTGCAGCCAAACGCCAGTACCCATCAGTCCTGAGACAGCCGAAGTCAGTTTCAACATCTCCTTCGGCACAGGGGAAGTGAGCACTTCTGTTTGGAGGTGGGGGAGTCTCCGGTGAGCCTGCAGAAGATGGAGGCTGAGGCAGTGGGCCAGCACAGGGAAAGCAGGCTGCGCTGGAAGGGAGTATGCCGTGACTGCCGTCCTTCCCCTCACCTCCGTCCCCTTCGGCCTG
Organism: Thryonomys swinderianus; assembly: GCA_004025085.1. NCBI lineage: Eukaryota > Metazoa > Chordata > Mammalia > Rodentia > Thryonomyidae > Thryonomys > Thryonomys swinderianus. The sequence continues at coordinate 47,877 of PVIC010001421.1, read as the reverse complement.
CAGAGGCTGGCCGGCCCGCACCTGCTCCCGCTCCCCTGCTCCTTAGTCACTCAGTGACGAAGGTTGCACGTCTAGGAAGGGCTGGTCACCGTCCTAGAAACTACAGCAGGAGTGACACATAAATCAGACAAAGCCACTGTCCTCGTGGAATTTACATTCCACTGGGATACAATTCAGAAACAAAACACTATTGCAAACAAGATAACTATAGATTGTGACAAATGCTCTAGAGAAAAGAGAGTCCATCGTTTAACTGGAGTTTGCCAAGCTGGCCAGGAGGCTTACTTTCCACATGTAATCAAGGACAGTCTTTCCAAGGAGGCTACGCAAGCTGGCACCTATGCGCCAAAGGTCCAGCCAATGACTGAGCACAGAGGGTGGACCAGGCACTGTGAACACACGTATAGGTATCTTGAGCCTCAAAAGCCTTTGAAAGGGTTGGAAGGACCTCTACCAGGCTTCGGAGCCAGACTGTCCCCCAAAACCCGTGTGTGTGATCTTCAGAAACAGAACTGACCTCTTTAGTGGTTGTCAACCAGGTCAGGGCAGGAACACTTTCTTTGTAACACCCATCTCATGGGCTATTGTGAAAACTGCAGGAGCCTAGACGGTGAATATGAATGATTTTACCCTGTGCCTGGCACAGAGTTCCCATCCAAGACATGTCAGCTACTGATGTAATTTTCAAAGACTTGGGTTCATTTGGGACTGGAACAATAATACTAGATCAGCTTCCTGGAGCTGTTCTAAGCTAACACGTCTGAGTTCCCTATGATGTCAGGCTACCAAAAGCATTCGAGAGTAATTATAAAGAAATTGCTTTTGCAGCAATTAATCACCAGTATAAGATTGCCAATACACATCCCTGCAGCATTATGACACATTGCATCATGCGATCAGAATGTCGAGTAGAAAGGGGGCCATTCGGAGCTGACCTTATTCAAGTCAAATCAGCTCAATCAACTGAAAGTCAATGGGAATTTTGCCTGGATAAGGGTCAACACCAATTACTGAAAGGCTAACAAAACAGGGGTATTTGTGAAGATGTGAGATCTTATAGTAAGTCAAGAAATATTGTTCATGAAGGTCTAGTCCTTTATTTCAATAGAGTCTATCTGAATTTTTTATAGACTCAAGATTATGGTAAAAAGTATAAAATGGCTAGGATATATACCTAAACCCAAAGATTTTTCACCAGGGAAAGGAGGAGTGAGCCGGGGAGAAGGAAGGACAAGGGCATGAGGGAACAAGTCGAGCCCCCCCAGCTCCAAGCACAGCTCAGCTACATGCTCAGTTATGAAGGATGGACTGCAGAGAGGCCCTCAGCCAGGCTGCGCTGCAGGCAGTCAGGACAGGCCCAGCTGTTGGGGCAGAGACGCGGCAGGACCAGAAGAACACTCGGCCACTGACTCTCACACCTCAGTGGTCAAAGTTTTGTTTCAGAGAGTATTAGCCCCCATCATGGTTAACTTAATGCCTCAATTTAGAGAATGTTTCTGGATGAGATTTACGTTTGAATGAGTGATTGCTTTCCAGCCTCAGACCAGAATCCTGCATTGGTTCTGTTGAGTCTCAGAGTGGAATTTCCTGACTGAAACCATCGATTTTGGACTTCTCAGCCTCTGTAGTCAAATGTGCCTTGTCCATAAAGTAAATCATACATAGATATAGTTTCACATGCCAGATGATCAGAAAAATATAGAAAATGTCTAAATACAACATTTATTATAGTAAAAGATACGTTGACATTAATTTCCTTCAAAATACTTCCCCTTACTTCAAACATACTTACTTATCCTTCTTGCCACTTTCTGAGGCAGTTCTGGAAGTCCTCCTTCATGAGTGTCTTTATGAGATCTGATCAAAAATGAATGCTACTGAGTTCCATCCAAAAGAAGCCCAGACTTGTAGAACAGGGCAGTGCGTCCTCATCCACCTTACTCACCAGACCTGGCACCACGAGTCTTCTGGCTCTTCCCCAAGTGACCGCAAAAACGAAATGTTTTTAATTGACTCAGGACATCCAAGCAAGCACAGCAGCACAGCTGCAGACACTCATGAAAACAGACTTCCGGGACTACTTTAAAAAGAATGATGGCTAAGAGTGTTAGAAGTGAGGGGGGAGTATCTGGGTGGGGACTAATGGCAACGTGTGTTTCACTGCAATACATATTTAAATTTAAACACACATCAGATGCATACACATATGTGTGTGTGTGTGCGCATGCGTGTATGGCTTAGCCACTTTCTGCTGTCATAGCAGGATAAAGATTGATTTGGCTCATGGTTCTGGAGGTCAGAAAACCCACCAGCATGGTCCCAATGCCTAGCAAGAGGTAGAAGAGCAACAGAAGGTGAGACAAGAAAGGGCTCTGCTCACTTCATACCAAGTCCACTGTTGTACTCACTACCCCACGTCCACCACAGTGACAATCATCTCTCACTTGCCAACACTGTCACATTGGAGATTAAGTTTCATAAAAATGATCTTCAGGGAATGTATTCAAACTGTAGCATATGCCACATATTCTTTGAAAATATGCTGTCTTGTTACTTGAAAATGAGCCCACGCTTTTTCATTTTTATTCCCAAGGGTGACCAGTGGACAGACAGGAGGCAGGCACTGTCAGATGTTACCCTAAGAAGAGACCCCAGGGATAGAATCCAGATGTGATGTTTAAGGAGTAGGTTAGCTGAAGTGAAACCCCAAGAACAGGTTCTGACTCTGAACAGGTGTAAGCCCTTCAACAATAACCTTGTGAATAAAAATGAAAAAAATGTGGGCTCATTTTCAAGTAACAAGACAACATATTTTCAAAGAAGCCATTTCCATAGTTTCCAAACCATTTTCCATGGTTTAATGCCCTTATCTGGAGGCAAATCTTCAGGAAAGCAATTTGACCTGTCTAGTTCTTAGTTTATTGATTTTCAAAATGAAAGCATTAGATTGATGATGTGTAAGCCTTCTCTCAGCTCTGAAATTTCTATCTTTCTCTATTTTTTGGACAAAGATAGAGACATGACCATGAAAGGTAAGTGTTTTGAATTGATTCAGGACATCAGGATAGCCATGGCAGCACAACTAAAGACTCTTGTGGAAATACTTCCAGGACTGCTCAGAAAGAATAATGGGCTGTTAGAAATAAGAGGGTATATCTGGGGGGAATGTTTAGTGGCACTGTGTATAGAGTATAAGTTTGATACATTAAATGTCAAATTCAGAGTTTTTAAGTATAATGGACCAAAATTAGTATGATGAAATTTAGCATAACTCAATGACAAACATTCCATTTAGGTCCAAGCAATCAATTCCATAGTACAGATTAAGAGAAATTTGTCTTGAGAGTTAGGGTACTTGTATTACACAACATCTCTACCCCTTCAAAGTTAATGGTATGAACGAGTCATTGGGGGTCCTTCACTCTAAGACAGGACAGAGAAACTGGATCACACGGCCTCTCAGGATCCATCAGAAGGTTCCAAGCCACATTCACTTTGTCTCCCACTTAATCTTTGCCCTGGCAGTTAGCACAGTTAGACTGTGGTCCAGGGAACAACCACACTAAATGTTCTTATAGATCTTAATGAAATCACTGAATGGCACACCGCTGCTCTGAGAGCCTTTTAGTCTTTCCTTCTCCTCACCCACAAAGGAAAAATTGTTCTAGATTGTGGCTCCAGGCTTGAATGAAGTCGCCTAGACACAAGTCTCATAGCCAGGAGGCAGCTTCAGGAAACTTCAACCACTATTCAAGAATTACAGGCCTTGACAATAAAGAATGGCTGCTATCTTGAAATTAACCATCAACAAATGCTGCCAAAGCTAAGGGGAGAAAAGAACTCTTCTCCACTGTTGGTGGGAATGTAGACTGGCACAAACACTATGGAGATCAGTGTTGAGATTCCTCAAAAAACTAGGATTAGAGATCCCATTTGATCCTGCTATTCCCTTGCTAGGTATGTACACAAAAGAATTAAAGTCATCACAGTGATATGTGTGACCCATGTTCATAGCAGCTCAGTTTGTGATAGCTCAATCTTGGAAACAACTCAAATGCCCATCAAGTGGAGAGTGGATAAAGAAGATGTGGGTTTTCTATAAAACGGAGTATTACTCTGCCTTAAAGAATGATAAGTTTGAGTCATTTATATTCAAATGGATGTACCTTCAAGACATACTCCTAAGTGAAATAAATAGGTCACAGATCTGTATATCTATCTTTTTCTGGTATGAGAAACTGAAGATGTAAATGAGCTCTAGAATATATGGTAGATATTATGAAATAGAAAATATTCAAAGGGAAATGGGGTGTAGGGGTAACAAGGAGAAGAAAAAATATGATGGTAATAAAAAAAGAGAAACAGCTCATGTATGTAGGGGCGGAGGTTATAGGGTGGGTGGGAATGGAAAAAAATGAGAATTAAATTGTGTCATATACTAGTACAAATTCTCAATATTGTATGTGATCATGATGTGTATATATAATGTATCAATAAAGATTCAAATTAAAAAAAAAGAATTACAGGCCTTGAAAGGTGTCCCCTAGAGTGTGTCGCCTTTGTGCAGCCTGGAACCAAATCCATCTTCAAGTTGGAAATATGACCCAGTGGGGGACAGGCTATGATTTAATGCTCTCCAAGTACTACAGGGCACACTTCTTAAAGAAACTGTTGTAAATTATTTGTGGCTAATTCTGCTGGTGGATGGAGGGCATGGTATATTCTGAAGTACAAGAGCCCAGCTTGTATCTAATAATTGTTATATCTTCTCTGAAATTTACTGCCGATGTCTCAATTTTAACAATTTAAATAACAAGCCTAACCAAGTGGAACGAGGCTCAGGCAGGCTGGCACTCTTGATGAAAGCAGGACAACTCTTATGTCTGAGTGCATTTTAACTTTGACATGAGCGGTGACACGCAGAGATGAAATCTGGTTAAAGCAGCAGCCTTTTCAGCCCCGTGACAGCTTCTTAGGCTTAGCAAAACAATTTCAAGAGAATGCGCACGTATACTTGTTAACTTTACTTAAGAGAACTGATTAGAGACGATGCTTATGAATGTGAGCTGGGAGCCCGAAAGGTAAGCCAGCAGCTGTGTAATTGGCAGTGCTGTTTTCTTCATTTTTAATGGGCTGCTCAGCGCTCTTTATCTTTGAGTACATCAGTTTGTTGAGAGACTAGATGGGTGCTCCGAGGATTAATGACAAGAGCACATTTTAATTTTACCCACTGTTTGAGTTGATGGGGACACTATAAATGGTCTGACATGATATCCCGGAGATTATATTCTCAGTCACCTTTGGATTCTCTTTATCCCATGTCCTGAAAAATTCTCCCAGTTTCAAAAGGTGTCTCATGCCCAGAGCTACAAATGTGTGTAAAGCGAGGCCTATTTGGAAGAGCGAGCATCTGTGCCCTTGTCAGGCACAACAAGAGGAAGTTGCAACACGACTAACAGTATTTTCTTCAAATTGCCAGGTCTCAGAGAAGAGTGAAGAGACTGAGTTGTGAGCTGAAATGCGCTGGAAGGGTCACTTCAGCTTGTGTACGGCTCTTTCCTCTTGAGCAAAGTGAAGAAGTCTTTACATCCTCAAGGGCAGTCTAGCGTCCTGTTCTACGATCTTATAATCTAAAGGAACTTTAAACTAATGTAAATTCACTTATATTATTTCTGACTAAGTATCTAAAACTGTAATGTGGTTCAACCATTTTATCAGTTTGGAAATTTCTTAAAATGTTAAACATAGCCGGGTTGGTGGCTCACAGCTGTAATCCCAGCATTCAGGAGGCAGAGGCAGGAGGATTGCTGAGTTTGAAGCTTGCCTGGGCTACATAGTGAGCTCAGGGCCAGCCTGAACTACAAAGCAAGACCCTGTCTCGAAAGAAAGAAAGAAAGAAAGAAAGAAAGAAAGAAAGAAAGAAAGAAAGAAAGAAAGAAAGAAAGAAAGAAAGAAAGAAAGAAAGAAAGAAAGAAAGAAAGAAAGAAAGAAAGAAAGAAAGAAAGAAAGAAAGAAAGAAAGAAAGGAAGGAAGGAAGAAAGGAAGAAAGAAAGAAAGAAAAAGTTAAACATACACCTAGCACATGATCCAGCCATTGTGCTTATAGGTATCTATGCAAGAGAAATTAAAGCTGGCACACAAATTTTGGACACAAATGTTCACATCAGATTTATTTCTAATAACCTCAATCAGGAAAACAACCCAGATAATCAACAAGTCAGCAGATGAGTAAATTGTGTTCTATCCATACAAGTATTGATACCTTCAGTATCGAAGGGGAATCTCAGAACAATTGTGCTGAGTGAAAGAAGTCAGATAAAAAGAAGATATACTGTGTAATTCTATATAAAGCTCCAGAATGCAAACTGAGCCACTGCAACAGTAAACGGATCAGTGAGCGCTTGGGGCAGTGCAGGCCTCTAGGAAGAAAGAGTAACAGAAGAACACAAAGGTGATGGACCTTCAACATCTTGATAGTGATGATGGCCCGTGGATGCTCATATACTGTATGTCAAAACTTATCAGTGAGTGTACTTTGAACATGGACAGCCTACTGTGTGCCAAATATTCTCCAATAAAACAGTTTTCAACATCTATATAGTATGCGTAAACCTTTATTTCAGCTCTAAGAATTGGTCACAAGTAGTCAGAAATGTATGCTAAGATAGAGCATAAAATCCATTCATTACAACACTAGTTATTAAATACAAAACAGCTGGCAAGCTGGACATGGTGGTGAACACTTGTAATCCCAGGACTCAAGATGCTAAGGCAGTAAGTTCAAGGCCAGCTTAGGGTACTTAATGAGCTGTATGCTAGCCTGTACTATACAGCAACACTTTGCCTCAAAAGCCCAAAGAAGAAGGGAGAGGGAGAGAGAGAGAAGGAGAGTACTTAAATATAGAAAAGAAGAAAACTGAGTAAAGTATGGCATATATGTGTATTTCATTAAATGTTGCCATTAAACATCATGCTGTAAACAAAATATTATCATGAAAAGCTATGATCTATGTGAAAAAGCAAGGTAACAAAACAATATTTGTATATAGTAGTGCAATGCCTTTTAAAAGTCTGTGTTGGAGACTGATAATCACACTTCTCTCTTCATCTCAGAGTTAGAGACCCATTCCAAAATATTAAGATGCTGGGAGAATGCAAAGTGAAATACCGGCTTTGTTACTAAGAGTTCTGACTGGAAAAAGATAGGGCAAAGCTAAGGCAAGGCAGGCTTTCTAGTCATTTCCCCTGTGAGTCACCCTACCCTACTCTAAGCTTCAGGCCAACCAGAAGTAGGCAGTGTCAGCTCTAGAAAGCTGATCCCTTTGTACATGTCTCAACTGTCAGGCTCCTGGTATGTTGGACAGAGTCTTTAGCATTATTAGCCCCCACTACCAGATATCACGGTCTCCCCCAAAGCATTTAATGAAAAAGAAACATCCCCATATATTGCCAAATGCTCCCTCAGTAAGGAGAGCAGAACTGCTGCTGGCTGAGAGGCACCAGAGGAGCTGAGATGAAATCCATGAATTTGAGAGTGGAAGATGCATGCTAAAAATATCCTCAATCTCAATGCTTTTCTGCCCCATAAATCCTCTTCCAAAGGGGTAGAGGAAGCTATGAAGAAGGCAAAAGGTCTCTGCTATGAGGTGGGTTCACTCTGCAGCTACCATCTCAGTGAGATGGACAGCAAGTCACAACCAGAAACAAGGGGCAGGTTTATTGCTCAGAGGCAGCACGGGAGAATAGGCACCAGAATTCAGGGCAAGGCTCACCCAAGTCTTAGGCAAGCTTCTTTGGATGGATGGAGTCCTACTTGTCTCCATTTGCACCACAGCCAGGACCATGCAGGAAGGATTTGAAACCCCTGGGTCGATAGGAGTTGTTAGGTTAAAGCACTGAAGAGCATCCTGCTTCAGGAGGGATTGGCCAGGATGTCCCACTCAGCACATTGTACAGTAGTTCTTGAGACCTGTGGGGGCCGAGTCAACCCAAGGCCAGCTGAATGACTGTCCTGCCCTCTGCCTGACACGTGTTTTAGGAATGGAAGCCCCAGTGTAATTATTCTCAATAGAAACATGGAGAGAAAAGCACAGAGCCCTTCACAATCTACATATCTCTGTAAAGGTAAAGAAAAATAAAGATGAGAAGAACATATGTCATGCTGTCACTCATGGTCATGTCGCCTAGTTCTCCCTCACTAGTCAGAGGGAGAAAAAGAAAAAGGGAGGAAGTCAAAGATGTATGGGTTGCTATTTTTGTTTTCCTTTGATATACTTAGTTTTTCTAAGTTTTCTGAACATGTGAATTTATTTTGCTATTATAGCAAAGAAAGTCCAAGGCAGAGGGACAGGGACAGAGACAGAGGGAGAACTCAAAAGAAAAGGACTCCTAAGCCTCTCAGAGGCTCTGAGGTGGGCAGGGTTCACTCCAAAGTGACTCCTCCTTGTTTCATTGTTTTTGGGTTAGTATCATCTACTTCATGAAGATGGCATTTGGGGACATGTTACCCATCATGTCTAACTGTGCTACCCTGACACTATCAAGCTTAATAAGTAAGATTGGATTCTACTTTTTACCTTTTCTTTGCTGATAAAGAGAGTGACATGAAATGATTTTTCTAGAATAGCCTCCACTTAGCATCCTCATGGGACTGGCATTCAGGAATATCCTGGGTTAGTCTTCTCAAATTGATCAAACCAAAGCCTTAGTCTTATAATTAAAGTTACCAAAAAAATCATAGACATTTGACCATCTTAAGCTTTCAATGCTGAAAAAAATGGCATACACTATAATAGTGCTATTCATAATTACGTGATTTTGTTTTAAAGTATTAATTTTTGAAATTATATCAGTAGCTTTACCCTATAGCAGGGAACAAAAGTTGTGTGCAAGCCATCTTCTTTGTGTCCTATTATCCTGTGACCCTCCCTATCACATCCTTTTGGAGACAACACCTAAAGTCTACTCTGAAGGGCTCTCTCTGACCATAGAGTTGACTCCTCTGTCTCTTCTCACACATACCCTCACCCTAGGGTTACTGTGATTTGCACTCCAGCTATTATAGAGAGCCCTCCATCTACCAACCCCAGCACTTGATGTAGCAGGGATCCCAGAGGAGACTTTAGCCACACAAGCAGGAAAAATCTCTCCTGCAAGGACCCGGAAACCAATCTAGAAATTTCATGAGCAGAAAAATAGAAATTGCTTTACTTAATGGCTTTTCCATTTGTGATTATAGCAAATGCCACAGAGATAATCTAACTATTTGAGGGCTAAAATAACCTCCATATTCATTGCTTTTAGAGATTCCTACCTCCTCACAGAGATCTCACTGTCTCTGGGCACTCAATGTCTTCCACAAAAAATGTCTCACATGAAGAGAGACATGTCTGATTGAAGGGGTTTGAGCCCTTTCATCATTTGACTGGAAAGTAGGACAGGAAAATTATTTTAAAAGCATACTCTCGGTCCTCATGAGCAAGTACTGAGCAACCAGGAGCATAGAAGTCTAGAAGGAAGATCCAGGTTGGCCAGTGAGGGCTTTGGAGCCACAGCCTAGTTGAGGCTACTTAGATCCCAAGACATGCTGAGAACTAACTTCATGAGGAATTCTCCAAAATCTTTTATGCTGATATACAGCAAGAGCTACATTTTGTATTGTGATCCAGTATGCATACACTTGTCCTTGGTATCTGCAGGGATATCAATATCTGCTCAATTTCCTTATATAAAATGGTATAGAATTTGTGTGTAAATTATTACATCTGACTACATATAATGACTACTACATGTAATATTAAATAATTGCTACACTGTATTACTTAAGAATAAGGACAAGAAATAAAAAGTGTATCCATGTTCAGTACAGACTTTTTTCTGAGCATTTTCAATCTGCAGCTTATTAATTCAGTGGGTGAGAAAACTATGAACAGCAGGGGCTTACTGAGACATGTAATAAATGAACACATATAGAGATATTAACAGACATGAGGGTCAGCGAAACAAAATAGGAAGATGCAGAAACAGCCCTGAGTATATTCAACCATTTGATGTGACAAAGAGGCCAAAACATTTTCTGAAGGAAAAATAACACCTTTAATAAATGGTTTTGGGAAAACTGACTATCCACATGTAAAAGATTGAATCTAAACTCATATCTCTCACCATGTACTAAATTAAAATCAAAATGCATCAAAGAAACTAAATGTCAAAACAGAAAACTTAACCTGCTGAAGATAAAATAAGAAAAAGTCTTTAAGGCATAGGCACAGTCAAGGACTTTCTGAATATAATACCGATAGAACAGAAGAAAATAGTAAGAATCAATAAATGAGATCATATCACATCCTGCTCAGCAAAAGAAACAACCAATAGAGTGAAAAGACAACCTACAGAATGGGGAAGGTGTTTCTCAGAGGACTCATACCTAGAATATATAAAGAACTCAAAAAAGTCAGATACCTCCCAAAATAAGAGACCAAATCAAAAACGGGCAAGTGAAATGAATAGACACCTCTCAGAAGAACTATAAATGATCAATAAATACCTTTTAAAATGTTCAAAATTTCTGGTCATTAAAGAAGTGCAGGTTAAAGCAAGATGGAATTTCATCTTACTCCAAAAAGAATGGCCATCATCCAAAAAAAAAAAATCAAATAATAAGTGCTGGTGAGGTTCCAGGGAAAAAGGAACACTACTACCATGTTGGTGGGAATGTAAACTAGTACAACCAGTATGGAAACAAGTATAGAGATTTCTCAAAAAAATAAGACTAGCAATTCCATTCAGCCTAGGTATTCTCTTATGTATCTTTCTAAAAGAGTTAGATATCATATTGCAGTGATACATGATTACCCCTGTTTACAGCAGCATAATTCGTAATATTTAAATCTTGGAAGCGACCTATATGTCTGCCAATGATAAATGAGTGAAGAAAATGTGATAATTACACACAATGGAATACTAGTGTGCCATACAGAAAGCTAAAAGTGTGTCATTTTTAGGAAAATTGATTAGCCTTGAGACCATACTACTAAGTGCAATAAATCAGATATATGAAATTAAATATTACATGGTTTCTGCTATGTGAGAAATCTAAATTATAAATACATAACAAAATAAAAGGTAGATCATGGGAAATAGAGAAGTAAATCTTTCCCAAATGGGAATGAGATCAAGAGATGGAGGGAAGGGGAAGGAAGGAAAGGAAAGAGGATAAAAAATAATTAAGATGTGTCATGTATACATGCCAACTCCACACAAGGAATGTGAACATTATGTACTGCAAATATGAACTAATAAAAAAATAAAATAACTTAAAAACCAAAAAAGAAACATTGTACTTGAAATTAGTTCCTACTGAATAGCTCTTCAATAACTATTTACTAAAGGAACAAATCAAAAGAAGACCTTAGTAAAACACATATATTTTCACCAGACACAGGCTCCGTAGAGGCCCTGGGTTCAGTCCTCAGTAAAATACATGCATAAGCACATACATACATACATACTTACAAATATAAGTCAGAAATGTAGTTCAACTATACAGCACTAGCCAAGCACACATGAGGCATTGGACTCCATCTCTAGCACCAAAAAAGAGTTAATTCCAAGTCACAAACACGCTCTTACCATGAATATGTAGCAAACCTCTACTTGACAACTAGAAGCCCAGAAACTCTATGTTCTGAAACAAGTTTTATATACAACTTGTCCCTCCTTGAAAATTACTGAAATTTGCCGAGCTGAAACAGGGGCCTATGGGAACTAAAGAGAAATAGGTAAGCACCGGGCTGTAACAGGGCAGGGCACAGGAGGACTGTTGGGTCCTCCAGATCAGAAGGAAGCCACGTTGCTGTCAGGCAAAAGTGCTGCTCCCTGGGTGCAGAGCTGTACCCTGTGTCTTCGTTCCAGTCTACACACTGCCCCAATGGCCCCTTCTATGAAACCATTCTTCAAAACTGGAAAGATTTCGCAAAAGGAATCAAAGTCAGCAGGCAATCACTTCGCTCCACTGTCCGTCATGGGACCGGGGTAGGGGGAAGACAGGAGTTGCTTAAGTAGCTGTGGAAACCATGGAGTAACTTGGTAGATGAAAAAATCCAGTCAGAGCCACTAGGAGCACAAAAGTGAGGAATTAAACAACTTTGTAAATAAAAGGATCGTTACTCTCGAGCATTAATACACACTTAAGACCTATTGAAAACTTCCCATTTCAAGATAAATGAAGAGCATTAGCAGCTCATTTCCCAAGCTGGCTGGGCTGTTTTCACAGCCCAGTGCTGAGAGCCAGAGGCCTGGGTCAACCCGGCCTGGCTCAGGTGGCTGGCTCCACACGGGGACTCAGAGGGAAGAATCGCCATAATCCTGCTTTTGTGAGGGTTGGAGCTACAGCCCCATTTTTTTCCTAAGAGGAGGTGTTCATGGATACCTGAGAAGTTGGAGGAAAGTTCTACACCACTGCACTTGCCTCCCCCAAGTTTCATCATTCACCAAATAAGCATAATTGCTCCATGTTTAGAAGGTGCTGGGAACAGAGGTACTGCTGGTAATTGCCTAATGGTCGGGCGAAATGAGGTGTGAGGCACATCAATGTGAAAAAAGCAATAGCCACAAGTTTATTAACATTGAAAATTAAAATAAGGTGGGCCCCAGCCAGGCAGACTTTGCTGAAATGAATCCCATTATCCCTCTAATAACTGTGCAGGGCTCAATTTGATGCCCCCCGGGGGGTAGAGAGGCCTCAATACAGGTCACCTCTCTGCCAGCTTCAGGGACCTGAAGACTCTGGATCGCTGGTAACTATCGCACAGGAAACACACACGCCCGGCTTCCCCTGCAGCTCCTCCAACTCCACTGGAGTCCATTCGGTATTTGAAGAGCTACGAAGTGGGCAGACAGAAAAGAGCGCGTCTTTCTGTCTTTTGTACTGGTTGCTGAGTGCAATTTGCAAAGGTGTGTGGTGCGCTCCTGGGACGGGGCAAGCCTGAGCCAGAGGAAGGCCGTCCCAGGATCTGCGCAGGTGAGCAGTCGCAGGTCATAAAGTATTTCTGGCCACCCAGGGCCCGGAGCAGAGCCGCTTTTGATCTCAGATTCGTGCAATCTATGCAAGAAACAAGGATCTTCCAGTAAAATAACCACTTAACAATCCACTGATCACCGTGTGCTCGCCTATGGCATAATGAAAAGGCAGAGAAAGCAAACGTAGGGCGTTTGGAGAGGTACGGAGCTCAGGTCATCAGGTAATGAGGGGGGAAGCCTGGGAATAAAACCTCACTGATTTCCAGCGGCTCTTGGAGGAGTGCAGAGGGAACCAGACAGACAGAAGTATGAACAGAAATCTGGGGTCCAGAGAGAGACCCCTGGGAAAGAACCTGCTGCTGGCTTTGGATTGAATTCTGCACAGTCGGGGACTCATTGAAGGATCCCAAGAGGAGGAATCATGACACAAACAAGTTAACTCATTCTACATTGAATTCGCTTTCCATTTTAGCTCACTCTAACTTTCGGGAACCCCACACGCTTCGCCTTCCCTGCCAGTCACCTCGCAATGGGGCCCCTGCTGTGTCCAGAAACCCGCCTCCCCGCCCCCACCCCATTCCATGCACTGCCGCCATTCGGGATCACGATTCCTGCCTTTTCCCAAACTTCCAGCGCCTCTGCGCTGTCTCCAGCTGCTGACCTTGTCTCCCTCCGGGTCCAGCCGCCGGCCTGCGCCCACGGACCCGGCCCGCTCCCTCCCTTTCTGCACCGGGGTCCTCCTGCTCCCCAGGGGGCTGACCGGCGGGACTGCTGCCTCACCTGCCTGAGGAGTGCGGTCCAGAAGTCCTCCTCGGCAGCTCCCCGAAGAGTCTTCCTCGGAGTCCATGCATCCCATCAGCACGCAAACCTGCAGCAGTTTCTCTCATCTTAAAAAAGTTTCCTGACTTAGCCTCACATTGCAGGTCGCGCTCCACTTTTCTGCCCCAGGTTTCAGAACTATAACTCAAAAGAGCTGTCCACACGAGCGGACGCCCCTGCCTCCCTTCCAGTCTCCCCTGAGCCCCTCCGGGCGGGCGGCAGCTGCCCCTCCCCCAGCCAAGCCCCCGCGCTGCTGGCTGTGGTGCAGACCTGGCAGTCAGCTGTCCGTCCTCATCTGGCTCCAGCGGCAGCAGCGTCCCGCATTGCCCTGAAACTGTTCCTTCTCCATCTCCAGTTTGCTTCTCGTTTTTAACCTCTAAAAGCTGAAAGTGATGTCATACTCTTTCATGGCTGTAACCATCACCTATTTGCTGTAAGTTCCAAATTTATATGTCCAGGCTTGACCTCTGACTCCCTGTCCTAGCTATTCTTAACACAGCAGTGAGAGTTACTCTTTAAAAATAAAAGCCAAGTCAAGGGACTCTCTACTCAAAAAATTCTTGGAACTTCCCAGATCCCTGAGAATAAAACCCAAAATTCCTGTAATGGCCTAAAATCAGGCCAGGGATGCAGCTCAGGGGTGCCAGGCCTGCCTTGCAAGCACAGGCCCCGATTTCGACCTTTCATACCACAAAATGCAAACCACAAATACATCTTATGATGGCCTGAAATCTCCTACCCCTCTGGTCCCAAGCGGCCCTCTGGTCATCCCGTCTCCCGCTTCTCTTCTCAGCCAGGCTGGCACCTTGTTGGACCTCAGGCACCCCGGGCACCTCCTGCCTCATGCCCTTTGAAATCGCATTCCCTCTCCTGGAGCTCTGTTCCCACAGAGGGTCACCCGACCTGCTCCTTCGTCCCTCCGGCCCCTCCCAGCGAAACCTCCCTTCGCTGCTCTGCACAGACGCGTGCCCACGCGGGCCCCCAGCTCACGCACTCTCCCGTCCTTCCCTCCGCCTGACTCACCGCCGTGTGTTAAATCGGGTTTTACTTGTTTCTTTCTCACTGTCTCTCCACTAGACTATTCCACCCATTTAGGCAAAGATTTTGTGGCATCAATTCCTAATGTGTAGTAAGAGCTCAGTAAATATTTGCTCGGCAGACCGTATGTATTAGAATCGACTTATTTAAGTATATGCCATCCACAAGAAAAACTCCCTGTCACTGCTCCAGCTGTCCACTGCTGGGCGACGGTGGTGGAGGCCCTCAATTCCTGCGGAGGCCACAAAAACTATGTCAAACCGTGGAGGTGCTGACACCCACTTTCACCGAGGGCTACACCCTCTGGGATTGCCAAGGTGAGTTTATTTCGGTCTCCCAGGTCCTGACCAGGATGAGTTTTCTGATACCACCTGCTGCCTGCTGCCTGCTGCCTCCATCCAGAACAAAATACTAGACTGTGCCCCCCAGTTCTCTCCGTGGAGCTAAGAGGTAGCAGCCAGGATATGAAGTCTCAGCTCTTCCATTTATTTACCATGTGATCTTGCCCAAGTTTTTAAATCTCCTGAATGTAAGTTTTCTTTAAAAGTAGAATACAAAAAGTAAAACTAACATGTAGTCATTGTATTCAATGAAATGAAGAGTAGATAGTGCTTGGCATGTAGTACTTGCTCACTAAAGGTTGGTTTCCTTTCTTTTCCTACCAGAAGGTGACACTAGAATCATTCTGATATCATAACTTTTAACCTGACACTTGACCATAGTCCCCCAAAGATACCAGGCTAGGCCCTAGCAGAGACAGAGACCGCCCTGGGCTGTCTGGACCTGTCCTGGCCACTCCCTCCCCTTCCCCCTCCCCCATTCACGCATGCCCACAGAGGGAAGGCTGCCACCCTTGGCACCCTTCCTACATTTATGGCAGTCCTTCTCTGTCCTGCAAGGGTGGTGAACTGAATTCAGGAAAATGGCAAGTCATTACAGATATATTGCACGCTGTAAAATACAAAGATGTCCTTGTTGAAAAGCCAAATGACTTACTTTAGGAGCAACTGTAAGTGGAAGATACAGGATATCACAAAGGCAGAATGCACATATTACACTTTGGTGTGTAATCAGTATGTACTGGAAACACACACCAATAAACATAAAAACTGTAAAAATACTTTCCATATACAGGTGGCACTGTCATACTGATACACGCCACTCTGGCCTGAATCTTTAACCAGAATGCTCTGACGATGACTCTCCATTACTTGCTGCTCTATTGATCTGGGTTCAGCTCTAAAAGTTCAGACGTGGAGGACGGTCAGGCCGGGTCTCCCCTATGGAGCAGTACGGAGTGTTGGTAATTCTCCAATAAATTCCAGTAATTACACAATGAATTACAAACTGTCCATACCAGTGTTTCCTGGAACTTTTAATCCGGTAACATCCCTGTGAACTGTTGAGGACACATGTGGGAGAGAAGTAGGTCCAGTGTGTGCCCCACTGTTTGCCTGTGTACCCCTCTTCTAACCAACTCATTATAAACACATGCAATTCATAGGCTTTTGGGCTCTATCTGCCACTATCACTTTCTGCCTGTAAGATAAAAACTACTAAAGGACTACTAAGGAACCTCCAGCTGGCTATACGACCTTGGGGAAAACACTGTCTGCACCATCAACCCAGCTCAAGTCCTGTAATATTGTTCTCACTAAAGGGCACTGACACAGATCAGGGACCTCCCGGAAGTGAGAGGTCACAGGCTGCACCTCCACCAGCCCCACTTGGTGTGAATACAGTTCTCTGCATCTCAACTCATTACAAAGGGAAAGAAGACCCGGCGGACTGGGTAGAGTCCTCCCGTAGGGACATATCCCCAGGCTCCTACAGATCCCCTGTCCGTGAGCCCATGATTTGGCAGAGTTGAATCCAACATGAATTATACATCCTTTGTTGGCACAATCATTTTCTTTAAGTTCAATTTCAATAACAATAAAAACTTGTCAACATGAGTGCCTGACAGAAGCTCTGCAGGTCTGATGACGACTGTGGGATGAGAGGAAGCTTTGGGATACTTCTGAGGACAAAATATCCCTCGTGACAGAATCTGTGACTAAGCTCTTGAGATTTCCTTTTCCTTTCTAGGGCGTGATTCATGTCCAGCCCAATGACCAAAGTGGACAGAACCTGTGATTCACTCTGGGAAAACTGCAGGACAAGAGACAGCTTGTTAAAGTGCTCCTTCCTCTTGACCCAGGTGTCCTTGTGGGGCAGAGCAGTGGGTTGGGGCTCTTCTCACCCAGCACACCCATCGCTGCCCTTGCAGTGGGAGCAGGGAGTGTGGAGGCCCCGGGGTGAAAGGAGTAGGTGAAGTCATCGCCGCTCCTCCCCTCATTCAGACATGGAACTAATCTCCTTCAGAAGCTTTACAAGGCTCAAGACCCACTCAGATTCTCAAACAGGTTACCAAGTAAGTTCCACTGAGTGTCCATGCGGCACTCATGCTATTGGCTACCAGGGTACAGAGGGCTGTGTTCATCCACCAAATGCTCCTGGAGTATCTAGTAGCTGCTGCTGCCGTCACGTTATTTGCTTTGTGGTACAAAGAGCTTCAAAGTTGTGGTTAGCAAACCATTGTTTAAATCTAGGATCCTGTTTTACCTCTCTGAGCCTCATTTTACCTTCAAGCAAATGAAGGCCACATAACTATTTTCCTGTCAACTTTGTATAATCAGATAAATACAGGGATGCAGTCAAGCATATGGAAAGATAAGATATTGCTACTGCAGAAGTTCAAAACACTTCCTTCCACACTTCAAAAAATTGAAAGCAAGGACATAAAATATTTGCCACTTGCGTTCTTACGACATTATTCACAAGAGCCAAAAGGTGGTAACAACCTCAATGTCAATCAGAATGGCAGATGAACAAAACGTAGTGTATGTAACATACCCCATGGAATTTACTGTTTTTAAAAGTAATGGAATTCTGATACATGCTGCCACAGGGACAAGCTTTGAAAATATTGTGCTAAGTATACCAGATCCAAAAAGATAAATGTTGCATGATATGAGGTACTTAGGCTAGTCAAGTTCATAGAAACAGAAAGACTGGTGGCCCAGAAGCTCATTGGGCAGGTCATGAGAAATTGTTCTTTAATGGGCACAGAGTTCCATATTGAGATGATACCAAAGTTCTGGAGGTGAAGAATGGAAATGGTGATACAACACTGTGTACTTAATGACACTGAACTTTGTACACTTACAAATGGTTCATATGTTTTTTTTCCTACTTTTTTTTTGGGGGGGGGTACCAGGGATTGAACTTAGTCCCTTGTGCATCCAAGGTTGGCACGGTACCACTTGAGCTAAATCCCCAGTCCAATACATGGGGTTTTTTTTACTTTTTCTTTTTGAGACAGGGTCTCGCTTTGTAGTTCAGACTGGCCCTGAGCTCACTATGTAGCCCAGGCAAGCCTCGAATTTAGCAATCCACCTGTCTCTGCCTCCCAAGTGCTGGGATTACAGACATGAGCCACCATGACTGGCATTGTGGTATGTGGTGTTGATTGCTGGTGGGCGTGAGTCACCACGCCCAGCATTCTATGTGGTCACGGGATCGAACACAGGACCTTGTGCTTGCAAGGTAGGTGCCGGAACCACTGAGCTAAATCTCTGGCCCCTTTTTTACTTATTTTATTTATTAGTATATTACATATACACATCACAACTATGCTCAACATTGAGAACTTGTACCAGTATATGACATGACTTAATTTTCATTTTCCCCTTCCCCTACCCAGGCTACAACCCCTGCCTCCATATGCAAAAGCTGTTTCCTTTTTTTACCATCAATGTTTTTCTTTCCCCTCATTACTTACCCCTAAACTCCATTTCCCTTTGAATATTTACTATTTCATAATATCTATCATGCATTCTGCAACTCATTTACAACTTCAGTTTCTCATACCAGAGAAAAGATATAATATTTACACATTTGTGACCTATTCATTTCACTCATGAGTATGTCCTTAAGGTACATCCATTTGAGTATAAATGACTCAATCTCATCATTATTTATGGCAGAGTAATACTCTATTTTAAGACACACACACACACACACACATCTTCTTTATCCAGTCTGGAGTTGATGGGCATTTGGGTTGTTTCCAAGATTTAGCTATCATGAACTGAGCTGCTATAAACAGTTTCCAAGCCTTGAAGGCAGACATGATGGCAGCAACTCTCCTGGAAGAGCTCTTAACACTCACCAGCTTGGTGTGTTCTGCTCAGGACAGAGCTCCACTTGCAGTCTAGTCTCAGCACAGAGTGAACAGCCCAGCTCTTCCCAGGCCAGTCTGCATACAAAGAGAACAGCAATAAGTAAGTAGTCACTTTCAGGGATTTTTGACGTCAGTGCCACCCTCCACTCTGCTTTCTGTTGGCTAGTGTTTGTGGGGGAGCCAGGGCCAATCTGGAGGCTGTTCACGAGCACTAAATGATGTCAGAGAAAAGAAAGTGGTAAGTGGTGCCAGGACAGGACGGGATGTCTTCCCCTAGGGACCTGGATCCATGAAATCTGTTGATTGGAGTCACGTGCAACTGATGGCTTCCATTGTCATATTGAAAATGCATCTTTCGGGCCGGAGGGTTAGCTCAGTGGTTCCGGCTCCTGCCTCGCAAGCGCAAGGTCCTGAGTTCAAGCCCCGGTAACCACATATAATGCTGGGCATGGAGACACGCCCACCAGCAATCAACACCACATACCACAATGCTGGACGTGGTGGCTCATGCCTGTAATCCCAGCACTTTGGAGGCAGAGGCAGGAGGATTGCTGAGTTTGCGGCGGCTTGCCAGGGTACCATAGTGAGCTCAGAGCCAGCCTGAACTACAAAGCGAGACCCTATCTCAAAAAAGCAAAAAAAAAAAAAAAAAAAAAA